>CABHPQ010149439.1:0-11461 GCA_902168405.1 Peromyscus aztecus | reverse complement strand
TGGGGCACTTCCTCCTCCTACACTTCAAACCGAATCAGGACTGCTGGGGAGACCCCGCCGCCACTCGCACGGAACAGCAGACCGCTGGGGACAACTTGAGGCGCTCGCAGAGAGAACACTGGAGGGGAAACCGAGTCGGGGTAGACGAGGAAGCCCAAGGTGACTCGGACTCACGGTCGCCTCCCGCTCCGGCCCCTCTCCCTGTTTCCGAGGCCTCCCCCACGCCACCCGAGGTACCTGTCACCCGCCGCGCAGCTGAGGCACCCGCGGCTTTCGCATCCCCCCGGCTGCCCATGCCCGGGCTGCGCTTCATCCACTCCAGTGCCAGCAACGACGCCCGGGCAGGGCGGGACAGCGGCGACCTCGGAGGAGGCTGCGCCAGTGAGAAACCGACACGCGCCTTTCCCGCCGCTCCTCACAAGCCGGTTTCTCAAAGCAGTCACCCAGTTGCCAGCCACCCCTGCACTTCCGCTTCCTAGAGGCGAAGGCAGGACAGCTTCCGGCTATAGAGTGCGGGCTGGGGTTTGCCAGAGCGGTCCTGCGGCCGCCATATTGCCAGCCGAAACCGCGCCCCTCTTTCCGGCCCCGCCCCTCTCTGGGTCGATCGGGTGAGCGAGCCTTCCCGCCTCTTGTTTTTAAGGTCCTGGGGAGAGTCTAGTCCACGTGGCTGAGCTCCAAGGCTTCGCCCGAAGGTGCTGGCTGATAGGTATTTCAACCTTTGTGTTTCAGATTTTTATCATTTATCCCCCTCAGGTTAGATAAATGTGCAGTTAAACTCGGGAGGCAAAGGCAGGGGGATGTCTGTGAGTTCAAGGCCAGCCAGGACTATGTGGAGAGACCTTGTCTCACAAGAAAAAAAAAAAAAGTTATAAGTTTGTTTCATAGTATGTGATGTTAATGCAGAGACCCATAGTTGTTCAGGGTGCTGAGAATAAATGATTGTTGACTTCTCAGCCCTGAATAAAGAAAGCATCTCTATCACCACCTCCCAAGACACAAGGAGCATCAGAAGAGAGCAGAGAAAACAAGTACACGATCTTGCTGCCAACCTCAGTCCCCAGAATGCACAAAAACTCCAGACGTGGGCTGCGGAGACGACTCGGTGAATAGAGTGGCTACTGCCCAGGTATGAAGACCAGAGTTCAGAGCCCCCAGAACCCTTCTCATAAAAGAGTAGCTGCCTGTAATCCCAACTCTCAGGAGGCAGAGACAATTTCCCCGGCAAGGTGGCTAGCTAGACTAACCAGAATTACTGAGCCCCAAGTTCTCAAGGATTCTACCTCAATAAATAGAGAGTGGGTGGGGAGAATACTCAGTTACTCAGTGTCGATTGAGCACACACACACACACACAAAGCCTAATATACTTGAGCTAGAGACAGGTAGATCCTTGGGGTTTGCTGGCCACCAGCCTCGAGGCTGAATGGGTGAGTTCCAGACTAGTGAGAGACTCTCAGAAAACCAAAATGGCTAATGTCCTGAGAACTGACACCTGAGGTTACCTCTGGCTTCCACACCCACGTGCATGCATGTGCACCAACCTGGAGACACACACGCGTACAGAGAGAGATGTAAAGCACTGATCTTTACTCAGTATCTGCTCTCTGGTTGTGGGAGCAGCATTTTGTCCTCTAGAAATCAGTTCTCTATAGGTTTTTTTATTGTCTGTTTCTTGTTGTGAGGGCAGAAGAGACATCTGAGCCTCTTAAAGGTAGAGCAGAAACCAGAAGTCCGAGACTCACTTAAGGTGAGTTTGTGGCAGAACTTGGGTCTCTAGATGACCAGTTGTAGCATGAATCTTAAAAGTTCTTATTAATGAAAACAAACCTGGAGCCAGGTACTGGGGTCAACGCTGGAAGATCAGAGAAGCAGAACAAGCCACAGCCTCGCCTTGCCAATTCCTCAGCTGATCCTGTTTCCTCAGACTGGAAGCCTCTGAGTCCTCATCCAGAATGAATCTCAGCTGAACTGCTACTCAAAAGCCTAAAAGCTTAACCAAGCTAGTTCCTGGTTTTTGTGCCTTATATACCTTTCTGCTTCCTGCCATCACTCCCTGGGATTAAAGGCGTGAGTCACCATGCCTGGCTCTTTCCAGTGTGGCTTTGAACTCACAGAGATCCAAATGGATCTCTGCCTCCAGAAGGTGTGAGTGCCACCATTTTCTGGCCTCTATGTCTGTCTAGTGGCTGTTCTGCTCTCTGACCCCAGATAAATTTATTAGGGTGCACAATATATTGGGGAACACAATATCACCACAACCAGTGCTGTTCCATAGAAGTAAAGTGTCAGCCAGGGCAGGTGAGATGGTCAGCAGGCCAAGGGGCCAACAAGTCTACAGACTGGAGTTGGATACCTAACCATGGTAGAAAAAGAACCAGCTCCCAGAAGTTATCCTGTCTTCTGATCTCCACATGCACACCAAGGCACAAATGCACATGCACACAAATGTAAAGTGTGGGCCACATGTGTAGTTTCATTTTTCCTTGTTAGTCGTTTCTGATGACGAGGATTAAATCCATGGCTTCATGCATGCAATGCATGTGCTTTACTACTGAGTGATTACGCTCTAGCCCATATGCAGTTTAAAATACTCTAGGGGCTGACCGAGAGGGCTCAGCGGCACTTGCTGCTCTTGCAGAAGACCCGCATTCAGTTCCCAGCACCCACGTGATGGTTCATAACCATCCTTAATTCCAGTTCCAGGGGATCTGGCAGCCTCTTCTGACCTCTGCAGGCACCAGGCATGTACATGGTCCACATACATGCATATAGGCACAACACTCACACACATAAAATAAAAGAAATAAAACTTTTAAAAGTTAAAGTATGTCAGTGGCCACTTTATTTCCTGAGACAGGGTCTCACTATGCAGCCCTGGCTGGTCTGGAACTCACAGAGAAGCCTATGTACTAGGGTTAAAGGTATGAACCACCCTGCCCAACCCCATAACCATTTTTTTTTAATACAAGAAGGTCCTGGGGAGATAACTCAATCTCTAAAATGTTGGTCAAACAACCATTAGGACCTGAGTTCAACCCTAAGCACCCATATAAAAAAGCTTGTTATGGGATGTCCCAGAAACCCGTCAAACAAAGCAGGCTATTGCCAGTGTACTGGTTGTCCACCAGAATTTGGTGATAAGAACCCTGTTGTTAAAGATACTACACACTTTAGCCACAAGGCATGAGAAATCAAATGAGTACTGACCGAGAAGCTTCTCCTTGGTGACTAGCTTTCATAGTACAGGAAGATGGTATGCAGGCTGCTGGAGGAAAAGGTCATCAACAGTCTTAGCCAGCTGTGAAGACTGTGAGCTACGGCAATGACCAGAATGGCAAGATCTGCCTATGGATGCAGTAGTGGCATGAGCTATAGGGGTAACCAAGTGCTTTCTGATTGGATTTAAGGCTCGCTCCACAGTAGAAAATAGAGTGTTGACATTGTAAATCTGACTGAGACCCATTACCGCGGAGTTCATGGGCCCTAGGGGTTAACTCACTACTGTTATTTTGATAAATGAACAGAGTACCAAAATACCCTCTAAATTCATATCTCTCTATACTCAGATTGGTATAGCTCTCAGACCTCATCAGAGAAGTTTCCTTTTACAGTGGACAGTGGTTAATGCTGGAACTCACAACTGGTCCAAGTACAGAGAATCAGTTCTGTAGTACTCAGCCATGAATGAGACATATATATCACACCTTGACCCCTAAAGACTGAAGGACCATTGAGGAAGAGGGGGCAGAAAGATTATACGAGCCAGAGGATGGCGAGGAGTGGAGCAAAGCAGTGTCTTCTGGATGTGGCAGGAATGCTGTACTCAAGAACTCACGGCAGCTATGGAGCTGCCCGAGATCAAGCCAGTCAATGTTCCAGCATGGAATAGGGAGGAGACCATGGGCCCCTACATTAACTGAGGAGCTAGTGATAGTTGATGGCTTCCAGGGAAGAGAAAGAGTCAATTTCTTTAAAGGTGTGGATCCTAGTAGGTTGACTGCATTCTAGGAGGTAGCCCCGTATGAGTACATGAGTAGCACAAAATGAAATCAGTAGGCTCTGAAAAAACAAAGAAAAAGAAAAGCACAAGAGTTATCAAGAGCCGGGCAGTGGTGGCACACACCTTTAATCCCAGCACTCAGGGGGCAGAGACAGGTGGATCTCTGTGAGTTCGAGGCCAGGCTGGTCTACAGAGCAAGTTCCAGGATAGGCTCCAAAGCTACACAGAGAAACCCTGTCTCAAAAAAAAAAAAAAGTCATCAAAAGAGGGTACGGAGTAGGCAGTGCATCTGGGAGGAGTAGGGCTATATATCAGAATATGTTATATGCATATATGAAATTATCAAAGAATTAATAAAAGTATTATATATGTATACTAAAGTCTGGTGTAGAGGGCAGGCACAGGAAGATCCCTGGAATTCACAGACCAGCCAGTCTAGCCTAATTGGTGAGCCTCAGGTCTCAGTGAGAGGTCCTGTCTCAAAAAACAAGGTGGGTAGATCTAAGGAACGATAGTTTGACCTCTGACCTCTACATGCATACACACATATATATATATGCACCTGCCCACTCATGAGCGAACACACAAAGTACAAGGGAAAAGATAAAATTCACTTTGATATTTTCTTTCACCATGTATACTTAAAAAGTCACCAGTCACATGTAATTATGAGGGGCTGGAGAAATGGCCCTGAGGTCAAGAGCTTTTGTTGTTCTTGCAGAAGATCTGGCAGCTTATAACCATCCAGGGAATCTGATACCCTCTCCTGGCTTCTGGGGGTTCCTGAACATACACATGTGCTGCACATAAATTCATGCAAGCACACACACATAAAAATATAAAAAAAGATACAATTTTAAATGAAATTATAAAATGTTACTGTGACATTTTATTTTTTCAAATTTGTGTGTGTATGTGTGTGTGTTTGTATGTATACCAAATTAGCTGGCCTGTGAATTTCTGGGGAATCTCCTGCCTCCACCACCCATCTCTCCATAGGACCATTGGGATTACAGATGTACACTACTGTGTCCTGATTTTACGCGAATTCTAAAAATATGAACTCATGTTCTCTTGCTTGAGCAACCCTTACTGTACGTGATCGTGTGTGTGCGTGCATGCGGGGTGTGTGTGTGTGTGTGTGTGTGTGTGTGTGTGTGTGTGTGTGTATGTGTTTGAAATCTAGTACTCCCCGTATGCACATTTCAACTCTGTGATCTAGGGCTCAGTGCTCAACAGTCAGACTGTCCGCTAACTGCTGCCTTGCTGTTTTTCATCATCAGTTAACAGCAATAATAAAACAGAGCTCTTTGAGTATCTGACTCCTTGAACACTCAGGGCCACCATGGTACTTTTCCACACCTCAGATTGCCATGTTCCTTTACCCACAATGCCTCATACTATTCATCCCAGCCTCTGTTAACATTGTCTCTTCCACGGACGTTTCCTGTCCACAGCATTCGAAGTCCAGTCCCTCTCTCCCTCATCTACCTGATGCCTCCCCACAACTGTATATTTATAGAGAATCTCCATCCCTCATTAGACAATGCTCAACCAGAACTTGCTGAACAATTCTAGCCACAACTCCCTGCTCTGATTGTGGGGACACACTCTGCTGTGGTAGCCTGCAACTGCTGCTCTCCTCAGCTTGGCCTGAGGACAAAGGACATACCTTGATAATGGCTCCTGAGCTGCTGGGAAAAAGAACACTGAATCCCAGCTCCAGAAACTCTGTTTCTCATGCAGAAAGCTAAGACTTCAGCTGATTGTGTGCACCTTTTCTCCCAAGAGTGGGTTTAAGGGTTGTCAGATTCAGGACTGCAGATGTAGCTCAGTTGGTAGAAGGCTTGCCTAGCACCCAGGAAGCCATGTGTTTGGTACCCAGTACCACAAAAACTGTTTATGGTGGCACACACCTATAATCCTAGCATTGGGGAGGTAGAAGCTGGAGGATCAGAAGTTCAGGGTCATCTTCAGCCATATAATGAGTTGGAGGCCAGCCTAGGCCAATAGTAGAGAAAAAGAAGGGAGGTACACTCAGGCAGATCTTAGGGACAGAAATTTGGTTCATAAATGTTTTCATTCATCCCTTCCTTCCTTCCTTGAGAAAGGGTCTCATTATGTAGTCATGGCTGGCCTGGAACTCACTATGTAAACCTGGCTGTTCTCAAATTTGTAGAGATCTGCTACTTCTGCCTCCTGAGTGCTGGGATTAAAGGTGTGCACTACCATGACTGTTGAGGTTGTTTATTTATTTACTTATGTATTATTCTTTGGCAGTTTTATTCATGTATATCCATTGTATCACCCTCTATGACCCTCCTTCATTCCCTTCCCACTACCAAGACTATTTTCATGTCTTGTCTTTGTTTTGTAGTTTTGTGACCACTCAGTTTCATTAGGGTTGCTTCCTTAAGAGTAGGCCAGGGATGGTAATTTACTGGAGCATGAGCAACTTACTGTTGGCTAGACCATTGAAGATCACTTACCTCCTTCTACCAGCAACTATTAATACCAATAGCTCCTCAGAGATGGGTGAGGTGATCAACTGCCAAGAGCTCCTCTGTTGGAGGCTCTAATGTGCAGGTCTTGCACTGTGTATCCACAGCTGCTGCGAGTTCATGAGTGCAGCAGTGACGTCATGTCCGGAAGACAGCATTGCATGGAGCTCCTCCCATTCCCTAGCTCTTCCATTCTTTCTTCATGTCGTCTTCTGCGGCGTTCTCTAAGCCATGGAGGGTGTTAAACAGATAATCTGCTCTGGGCAAAGTGTTCAACAGCACCTTTTTTCCAGTCCTTCAAATGTCAGAAGGATTTTGTTTTCAAGATTGGAGGCAGGGTATCAAACCTGCAGAATGAATGCCATGATTTGGACAGGGTTTCAATGTTTCTCCAGAAATTTCATGTCTTCAAACTGTGATCCTCACCTGGTGATTTTTTTTTCAGGTTTTACTTTTATTTGTGTGCATGTATGTTTGTATGAATGTGTGCACCATGTGTGCAGGTGCCCACACAGGCCATAAGATGGCATTATCCCCCCCCCAAACCAGAGTTACAGACAGTTGAGAGCTACCTGACATGAACTGGGAGCCAATTCAGGTCCTCTGCAAGAAGTGTTCTGAATTGCTGAGCCGTCTCTCCAGCACCCCCACCCCCAAAGCTGGTGATTTTGAGATGGTAAACTTTGGAGATGTGGAGCCTTGTGGAACAAGATTGGGTGTTTGGAGTCACTGCCCTTGGAAAGAATTTTTATTGTCTCACAAAGTGAATTTGTTCTGCCAAGAGTGAGCTGTAAGAAGGGTAAACCTGGTCCCTGAAGCCTCTTGCTGCCAGTCATACCATGTGACTGTTTCCAAGTTACAAAACTACTAGGTAAAACAGCCTCTTTTCTCATAAAATACCTAGTCCTGGACATTTTGTCATGACAACCGAAGTCATACTCAAACAAACAAATCTGAAGGATGCTGGATTCACTGTTGAGATAATTCTATAATGATGAACTCAAATGTGTTATATGAGACTTGAAGGAAGGATAAAGGTTTCAGCAAATTGGTTGTAGAAAGCAAAGTATGGTATTAATGAGCAGCCAAATGAAAAAAGAGAATAATTACTTTTTGTTGCTGTGATACACACACACACACACACACACACACACACACACACACACACACACACCATGACCAAGAGCAACTTATAGAAGGAAGAGTTTATTCTGACTTACAGTTCCAGAGGGCGAGTCCAATCACCAAGCCCTACTGTTGTTAGTTCCCTACCTGGGGTGAGTTAGACATTTGTTCCCGTCTTCCCAGGAACAGTGTCATAGACAGAGTTCCTGCTAGATTGATATTGATTGACGCAATGTGAAAGAAAAAGGACACCAACATCTCCAGAAGCAGATTTTCCTTCAATCAGAACAATGAAGGAACGTAGTGGTGCACACCTTAATCATAGCACTCAGGAGTTAGAAGCAGGTGGATCTTTGTAAGTTCAAGGCCAGCCTGGTCTACGTAGTGAGGTCCAGGACAGCCAGAGCTACATAGTAAGATCCTGTCTTGAAAAAAAGAAGAAAAGAACAATGAGCTGGGCAGTGGTGGCACATGCCTTTAATCCCAGGACTTGGGTGGCAGAGGCAGGCAGATCTCTGAGTTCAAGGCCAGCCTGGTCTACAGAGCAAGTTCCAGGACAGCCAAGGCTACACAGAGAAACCCTGTCTCAAACCAAAAAAGAAAAAGAAAAAAAAGTATTGCAAGTCTTTCTCTGTCCCACCAGCCAGCTCCCAAATAACCACACAGAGACATATTTTAATTATTAAAGCTTGGCCAATAGCTTAGGCTTTTTTCTAACTAGCTCTTATAACTTAAATTAACCCATTTCCATTAATTTATGTTCTGCCACATTACCTCATCTTCTACATGTCATGCTTCCTCTGCATCTCCTCATGACTCTGCCTTTCTTCTTCCCAGAGTTCTCGCTCTGCCCTGAAGTCCTGCCTCTAACTCTTGCTATTGATCATTCAGCTCTTTAATTTTTAATTTATTCATTTTTGTTTTATGTGCATTGGTGTTTTGCCTTGCCTGTATGTATGTCTGTGTGAGGGTGTTGGGTTCCCCAGAACTGGAGTTACAGACAGTTGTGAGCTGCCATATGGGTGCTGGGAACCAAACCCGAGTCCCCTGGAAGAGCAGTCAGAGCTCTTAACCTCTGAGCCCCTCAGCTCTTTATTATAATTACACCAATCACAGCAATACATTGTCACACAATGTACAGGAATATTCCGCCACATAAAAAGAACAGGACAATGGAAGACAGCAGGCTCTCCTCTCCTCTCTGAGGAAGTAGAGAGTGTGTGCCAAGGTGCAGAGGACTTGGGGTTTTTGTAGGGCAAAAACGAGAACTTTGGGGGAGAAGATTCCATCTGCAGGTCTGTTTCCCTGTGGTCTCAAAGTTATAAATACCATCGAGGTTGGTATGTTGACTTCTTATCAGAAGCTTCCTGAATTCTGTCTGCAAATGTTATCAGTGTGTCCTGCCTAGACTTTCCCAGCTCACCTGAGGCTTTTAGGTCGTTAGCCCTTAGTTCCATTCTTTGGATCCACCTCATAAATAGGTTGGGGGTGCACAGTACTCAGGAGGATCAGGAGTTCAAAGTCATCCTTGGCTATGTAATGAGTTCAGGGTCAGCCTGGAATACATGAGACCTTCTCTTAAAAACTAAAATAGGGAGCTGGAGAGATGGTCCCCAACACCCACATGGCGGCATACAACCATCCATAACTCCAGTTCCTGGAGACCTGATCTGATGGCTTCTTCTGGCCTTTGCAGGCACCAGGCACACACATGATTCACATACATGCATGCAATCAAAACACTCAAACATATAAATCTTAAAAGAATGAAAAGGTCAGTACTAACCATTGCCCTATAGACTACCTTTCTTTTCTTTTTCAAATTCGAACTTAAAATCCTTCTGCTTCAACCCCTCAAGGGCTATGATTAAAGGAACACTCGACTTCGCCTGGTTCGGATACCGGATTCAGATGTGAGACTGTGCTTTCCATTAGTCCTACATGTGAGGTTTTGATGGAAACGGGCGGGACAGCGTCCTACCTCGTGCATTTTTGTGAACATATGGGCAGTCCCGGGTGTGACAGAACTGAGATGGGTTTCCTCCCTGGAGGAGAGCAGAGGTGCTGAGAAGCAGAAGTAGGAAGGCTCAGCTCTGTGTTTTACATCATGTGAGCGCACGTCACATTCTAGGGAGCATTGGTTAGCGCCTGGGAAATAGGAGCACTGTCTGGCCTCTTAATTAGAACTTGGATGAGGCCCTGTTAAATTAATGACGGAAAAGAAGGCTCCCAAGCTGGACCTTGGACACAGCTGGAAGTGTCAGTCTCACATCTGGTGCTTGCAGAGACCGATGGGCCTGCTGGGAAGCCACCTGGGTAATTAGCTGAATAAACAAAGCACCCAGGTCCCTTGAGACCCTGAAGTCCGTTATAGCAACTTAGTGATGTTAAAATCGTGCTGTTTGGACTTCTGGCTGTAGCTGAAGAGCACGGTGCTTGCTTAGCCTGGGTAAAGCCTTGGGTCTTCTGCGCAAGGATGGTGGTGGGGGAGTGTGATTTCTCTGGAAGAAGGAAGCAGCTGAGGATAGCTATGAATTTGGGCCTACACAAAATCGTAAACTTACTTAAAACATTATGCAGGGGTTCCTTTTGACATTTACTCTTTAGTTCATTTCTTTTGTGTATGTTCTTGCCTATGATATTTGCGCATGTGTGGAGGTCAGAGGACAACTCGTGGGAGTCAGTTTTGTCCTATGTGGGTCCAGGGATCTAACTCAGATCAGCAGGGTTGGCGGCAAGTGTCTTCACTCTCTGAGCCATCACCAGCCCTTGATTGATTGGTTGGTTGATTGATTGATTTGAGACAGGGTCTCACTGTGTAGCTCTGTCTGGCCTGGAACTAGTTATGTAGACCAGACTGGCCTCAAACTCAAAGAAATCTGTGTCGGTGCCTCCAGAGTGCTGGGATTACAGGCATGTACCACTAAGCCTGGCCCTGATAGTATTTTGTTTTTTCATGGAATTTTTTTTTTTTTTTGCAAAGTTGTTAACAAAAAAAAAAAAGTTGCAGAACTCGATGCTGGCCTTTTTTTTTTCCAGGTGCATGTATCTAGGTGGAAGAGCTGAGAAAAGCTAATCAGTATCTTGGAGTGATTCCTCTGGAACCCCCTGAGACAGGGACTGTTTTTCTAACTAGCAGACATTTGTGATGGGAAGGTTGGGCATGCTGACAGGCACAGATCTGACAGAAAGTCCCTTTGAAACATTACTTTGTATAAAAGGGTAGACAGAATTTAGTACAAATAAAGATGAGCTTCTGTAAACTAATTAGATTTTAATGTAGCTTTTATTTGGGGCGTTCTTTTGTATTCCAGGCTAATTTCTAACTTGCCTTCATCCGTCTCCCGCGTGCTAGGATTACAGGCGCGCGCTACCACTTTGGTTTTATGTGATGGTGGGTATCAAATTCAGGGCTTTCTGCACACCCTGCAAGCATCCCACCAACGGAGCTACATCCCAGCGCCTAATGTAATTTTGGAGAAACTTTTCCTTCTTCAAGAATGCATACGGAAGTTTTAGACTCTAAGGTTTGGAGCGGAGCCTCTTTCTGCCCGCGCTACTCTCCAGTGGTCCAGGAAAGAAAAAAAAAAACTTAAGAGAATGCATGCACGCACACATAATCACACACGTGCATGGGGATAGGCAAGGGCACCAAGCCCAAGTGTCAGCTGCAGATATTGCTCAGCTGGTAGCATGCCTAGCAAGCATGATGTCCTGGTCCTACCCTCAGCCCAGCATAGAACAGGCCTGGTGGCATACACCTGTAAATCCCAGCACTGGAGCCGTAGGAGCAGGACCAGACGTTCAAAGTCACCCTTGCTTAGTCTAGATAGTTG
>CABHPQ010149438.1:0-11359 GCA_902168405.1 Peromyscus aztecus | reverse complement strand
GTGGCACATTCCTTAAATCCCAGCACCCAGGAGGCAGAGGCAGGTGGATCTCTGTAGCCACTCTGGGCTACAAAGCTACACCTGTCTTGAAAAAACAAAACAAAGTTTATTTATTTATCTTCTATGTATGTATGACAGAAGAGGTCCTCAGACAGAAGAGGGCATCATAATAGATGGTGTGAGCCACTAGGTGTTTGCTGGGAATTGATTGAACCCAGGTTCTTTGAAAGAGCAGCCAGTTCTCTTAAACACTGAGCCATCTCTCCAGCCCCGCCAGTCAGGTTATATTGTAAAAGCAACACTGCTGAACCTGTTTTTAGCACCCTTTAATTTGAAGTGTTTGGTTTTTGCTTGTTTTCTTAATTCAAAAATAAAACAGGGTAGGGCATTGTGGTACACACTTTTAATCCCAGCCCAGGCGGAATCTGGGCCTGAAAAGGTGACTCATTTTGGTTAAGAGCATTCACTGCTCTTCTGGAGAACTTGAGTTCAGATTTCTAGCATCCACATCAGATACCATTCTTTGGCCTCTGAGGACACCTGGCACAGATATACATGCAGGCAAAATACTCATACAAATAAAATAAAAATCAACTTTAAAGAAAAATTTTAAGATGCATTTATGTAGTATTTCTTAGGAGATAGTACCATGGTAAAATATTATTCATCAAATAAAAGTGCCACACTCCAAAGTCGGTTAGCAGAGCTTCCAAGTCACAGGCCAACACTTTACCTTTAGGGATCATTTCTTTTTCATTTTAATTTTTAAAAGATATGTGCGCGCGGGCGTGTGTGTGTGTGTGTGTGTGTGTGTGTGTGTGTGTGTATGCATGCGCACGCGGCTGCTTGATGAGGCTAGAATATGACTCAGGCTCCCCAAGCTGGAGTTACAGGTAATTGTGAGCCACTTGACCTGGGTGCTGGCACCCAAACTCAGGTCCTCTAGAAGAGCATCAAGTGCTTTTCACCACTGAGCCATCATCTCAGCAGCCTGATGGTTTCTTATACATTTTCTGTCTTGTTCACTCACATATTGGGACCATGCTTGGGTACTGTGTGTATAATGTGTGAAAGTCACGACAGCATCGCATCTTTATGAAGTCTACCATTTAACATGGAACAAACCACATAGAACTGTAGTGTAGTAAAAAGCTTTGAAGTTGAAACAAATATTCCAGGAAGCATAGAAAAGGTCAGTTTGAGGGGTTGGGGATTTAGCTCAGTGGTAGAAGGCCCTGGGTTCGGTCCTCAGCTCTGGAAAAAAAAAATAAAAAAAGAAAAGAAAAGGTCAGTTTGACCACGTCAGCTGAGATTTCCTGAAGGAAACAATAATTGAGCTGAATTTAGAAAATATTCAAAAGCTGAAACTGGAAGGGGTATGTGAAACTCTGAATCATGAAAACATTTTCATGGGAGCATATTTTTCCTCTGCCCTAAGAAATTTATTTGTCTGATCATGAAGAATCTACAAGTGGTAGGAAGCATCCTCTCCTGAGCACAAGCTGGCTCTTGGTGATGTTTTACTGCGATGTCCATTTCCCTTTGATGGCCGTTCCTTTGGGAAATGGAGAGGGAGAGAACATTGTCTGAGTGGTTTTTATTACAAGATTAGTTTAAAGAAAAAAAAATTTTTTTGAAATAGGGTCTCATGTGTGGTGGTGCATGCCTTTAATCCCAGCATTTTCAAGGCAAAGACAGGGAGATCTCTGTGAATTCGAGGCCAGGTTGGTCTACAGAGTAAGTCCTAGGACAGTCAGGCTATACCAAGAAACCCTGTGGTGGTGGGGGTGGGTTGGGGTGGGGAATAGGATCTCATTGTGATGTCTAGGCAGGTCTTGAAGTGGCAGCCCTGGCCTCAGCCTCCTGAGTGCTGAGATTACACGCATTTGCAGCTAATACCTGACTTTGCTGTGTTTTGTTTTAGTGTTGGCAATTATTTGCTTTCTTTCCTTCTGTTGTTTTCCAGAAAGTGTGTGTGGAATTGCTTTGGTGAGGAATTACCTCTGGTTGTTTGTTGTTTTCCTTATTTACTAGCTGCTAACGTTTCGACAGTTCCTCAGCCTGAGTTTGTGTCTTTGTAAATTAAGAGAGTTAGTAACAGGGGTTGCTGTAAGGGTTAAATTAGATTAAGACACTATGGTAGTTCAATAATCCCTTTCCCCAGTTCTGAAAAGGTTCCCCCCTTCAATTAGAAATCTGTTTTTCATCCAGTCTTCAAGCAGGCACTCTACCACTAGGAGATACCCCAAGTCCCAGCGTGTTGCCTTTGAAGCCTCTCCTTCACCTTACCCCCATCCCAGTGAGTCATAGGAACTCACCTTCTAGAACAGTTGAAGGTTCTCGACTTCTTAGCATGCCCCAATTCACGATCTCTTTCTTTTTTTTTTTTTTTTTTTAAATTTATTTATTTATTATGTATACAGCATGTATGACTGCAGGCCAGAAGAGGGCACCAGATCTCGTTACAGATGGTTGTGAGCCACCATGTGGTTGCTGGGAATTGAACTCAGGACCTCTGGAAGAACAGTCAGTGTTCTTAACCTCTGAGCCATCTCTCCAGCCCCCACGATCTCTTTCATAGATGCCTTGTAGTAGCATCAGAACAGCTGTCTACAGCTTCAAATCTCTCAGTGACTTCCTTTCACATTTAAAATCTTATAAGGTATTTGGGTGTGATGGTGCGTGCTAAGGCAGGAGGATCTTAAGTTCAAAGCCAGCTGTGGCTACAAAGTGAGTTCCATGCTAGCCTAAACTATGTAGTAAGGCTCTGTCTCGAAGGAAGTGGAAAGTGGTGGTACAGATGGATAATCCCATTTATTCTGGAGGATAAGGCAGGAAGAGCACAAAGCCTGCCTAGGCTACAGAATTACTTCAAGGAATGCTAGGGTAGGTAAGTAAACAAACAAAGAGCTGGAGAGCGCTTAGTGGTAGAGACTTTGGCTAGCATTTGAAAGGTGTAAGTTTATGGGCTGGAGAGATGGCTCAGTGGTTAAGAGCACTGGCTGCTCTTCCAGAGGTCCTGAGTTCAATTCCCAGCAACCACATGGTGGCTCACAACCATCTGTAATGAGATCTGGTGCCCTCTTCTGGCCTGCAGGAATATGTGCAGACAGGACACTGTATACACAATAAATAAATCAAAAAGGAAAAAAAGAAAGGTGAAAGTTTAGTTCTTAGTCCTACTGGGGGCAGGGTGGGGAGAACCTCTTTGTCTCTGGCTCCAGCCTAGAAAACTTGCCCTGGAAGTATTGGTTCCTGATGGCCCTTTTCTTCTCCTTCTAAACCCTGTTCTCTAAATTTCTATTGTCGTGTTTTGTTTGTTTGTTTTTGTTTTTTATATTTTCAGATTTTTGAGACAAGGTTTCTTTGTATAGCCCTGGCTGTCCTGGAATTCACTCTGTAGACCAAGCTGGCCTTGAACTCAAGAGATCCTACTGCCTCTGCCTCCGAGTGCTGGGATTAAAGGACTAGATAGATCATCACTGCCCAGTCTAAATTTCTACTGTTTTCTCTTGTTTAGGACTTGGCATTAATTCATTTCTCTGATTAAAGTGCACTTATCTCTCAGCATCATCTGGGTGATTACTTTTTAAAATTAGTGTGTGTGTGTGTGTGTGTGTGTGTGTGTGTGTGTGTGTAGGAGGAGGAGGAGGAGGAGGGCAGAGGAGTGTCAGATCTACAGGCTGTTGTGAGCTTCCTGATGGGAAGCTGGGAATCACACTCAGTGCAAGAACAGTATGCACTCTTAGCCACTGAGCCATCTCTCCAGCCCCCTGGATGGCTACTTTTTAATCATTCAAATCTTGGCTTGCCGGGCGGTGGTGGCACACGCCTTTAATCCCAGCACTCAGGAGGCAGAGGCAGGCAGATCTCTGTGAGTTCTAGGCCAGCCTGGTCTCCAAAGCGAGTTCCAGGAAAGGCGCAAAGCTACATAGAGAAAACCTGTCTCGAAAAAACCAAAAAGAAAGAAAAAAAAATAAAAGAAAAGAAAAAAGTAAGCTTCAAAGAGATGCTTTCTCTAACTGCTAACTGCAGTCTCAATATCAAGTCTCTCCGTGTTTCCACCTTGTTTTCTGCATGCCCCATAATCTGGCATTCTTTTGTGTTTTTGTTGTTGTTATCTCCCCCCTTAAACTAAGGTGGTTTGTCTTCAAGTAGAGACACAACTCTATACCCCTGATTCTTTAAACTTAATGATTAGAAATAGTGCTTAGCACTTGGAAGAGCTAGATAATTGTCATGACACAGATTTTTCACACTTACTAGCTCGTGTGTGTGTGTGTGTGTGTGTGTGTGTGTGTGAGAGAGAGAGAGAGAGAGAGAGAGAGAGAGAGAGAGAGAGAGAGAGAGAAAGTTTGAGATAGCTTATGCAGCCCAGGATGACTGAAGACTTGCTGTGTTGCTGAGGCTAATCTTGATCTGCAGATCTTATTTCCTCTTGTTTCCAAGTGTTGAGATGACAGATATGTGCCACCATACCCAGCCTATGGGTTCTTTTTAACGCTTATCATTTTAGTGAAATCAATTATTTAGTCTCTTCAAGCCTCAACTTCTTATAAAACAGATTATAATTAATTGTATTTATTTATGTGAAGCATTCAGAATCATACTGGGTATGTGATAGGCCTTCAGTAGTTAGCAGTTAATATTGTTAACAGTTGATACATGAATGAAGAAATTAGCTTTATTCTAAAATTTCAAAAATTGTAACAAGTTGACCTGGACCAGCAAGCGGGTCATTTATCCGTGACAGACAGGGTCCTGAGAGGACCAGGAGATCAGAAGATGATAAGAAAGTTTGGGGTCAGAAGGTCTTTCACAAGCCATGTTTTATGCCAAACAAACTTACTAAGAAATACAGCACCTTATATACTATTTCCAGGGGAGAAATGCACAGAGTCAGCAGAATCTATCATACAATGGGACATAGTCATCAGGAGGCTAATGAAGCAATATTGCACAAAGGGAACACAGGATATCTCAAGAGCTTTACTGACCCTGCATACAGTGGCCCTGGGACTGCTAACTATATATAGCCCTATACACTAGGAAGAGTAGAGTTCTCAGGATCCAAAGGTGCAGCTTTCACAAGGCTCTGACCCCAGACCATCATCTATCAGTTCAGCCAAGCATATTCCTGGTTTTAGAGAAGGAACTACCTTCCTTCTACACACAATAGTGCCTCAGAACAGCTCCCAAAGCCCTGGCCCCAGGCTGTTACTGGATCTGCCAAGATGTTTCTGGTTTTGAGAAGGAGCTATGTTCCTTTTCCATATACCAGGGCCTCAGGGAATGCCTTGGATCAGCCCAGGCCTCATCAAGTAGAACAAACATGGTACAAAATCTAAAAGATTCTGTTTCTGAGCCCTGGGTTTCAGTCATATTGTGGCTTCTTTTATTGTTTTATTAATAAATAAAGCTTGGGAGTCAAATATTAGGGAATAAACCTGATGGATCTATGGAACAACAGAGAAATGATCACCTGACTCTTCTCCACCTCCCCAATCAAAAAGACCATGCATCTTTTAAGCCCTTCCTTATTATCTCTGTGTCCCTCTATATTCCTCTAAGTCCACCAGAAAACTCTATGGTCCAGTCCATTGGTGAGTTCAGAATAACAACTCCTGAAACATTTCCTCCTTTTTGTCTAAATAAAAAGGAAAGGTTTCATCTCTAGCATAGTAAAAATATATACAAAGAGAACAGTTAACATCAGGAAAGGTGCAAAGCTACACAGAGAAACCCTGTCTCGAACCCCCCCCCAAAAAAAAGGAACAATTATCAAGTGTTGTCTAGATAAAAAGGAAAGGTATTAACTTTAACAAAATGAAACTATATATAATAAGAACAATTATCAAGTAAGAATTACATTAATAATATCCAGTCTACTTGCATTTGGCAAATTCAGAGAAAACAATCCATTAGCTATCCTCTCTTGGTGAGTCCAACATTTTGTACCTAATTTACTTTCTATTATAACTAAGGAAAACTGTAACTATAACTATCTAGTCTTCAACACCATCAGAGACTCAAGGGATTATTACCTGATTAAACAGGAAGTGAAGAGCAAACGACTTCCAAAACTCTAGAAACAGCAGAGACCTCTGGCTATCTGGACAGTCACCCCAAGGTTCCTCTGCAATGTTGGGGCATCCATCTTTTGGCCTACAGGCCTAGAATATCCAGAATTTTTATGAAGCAGAAAGGTTTGAAGGACTGTCCTACCTTGTCTTGGCAAAGTTCAGCAGTTGCCTTCTGTGTCCTATTTATCCAGTTTGGACAGCGTACTGTCAGCAGTCGAGGCAAGGACAGTTTCTTGCCCAAATGGCTAGCTTTGCCACATTGACAACAAACTCTATATGGAGGTTCTTTGATGTCCATCACCCTTTTTGAAGTAATTTGGTGCTGCCAAGAGCAGATGTGTCTCATTATCATGAAAAGCCGTATGTTATTAAAACATTTAAAATGCCATATTCTGTAGGTCTCTGAAGTGTTTGAAGACCATCTAGCTATTTAAAATATATCTGTTTGACTTTGAAAACATAACATGACTCTAAGTTTGATTGTTATAGATGATTAACTACTAACTTGTCTTTTATTATCCTAAATAGCTTTCACAGACTAAAACTTTACATTTTTAAATGAGCTGCATAGGTAAAATACCTTAAACAAGAATAGAAACATATATAGAGTATAATAAAAATAACCTTAGATTTGTATTTGTTGTACCCAGAGTCCCCCAAAGACCATCAAGAGACCAAATCTGATGCAAAAGCAAAGAGTCTTTTTATTGTTGTGAGTTAATTTGGGCCTCTCCATCCATTTGATGCAGCAGCAGAGCAGGAGAGACCCCAAGTAGCAGTGGGGCAGGGTTTTTATAGGGGGTCTTGGGGTCTACAGACTACACAGGAACAGATTGGTTTATGCGAGTGGCAATCATGTTAGTAACTTTAAATTGGCTAGGGTTAGTTGGGGGTTATGTTGTCCATTTTGGGGCAGGCCTGGACAAGTCCCTGGCTTTGTCCTTGTGCTGCTGTGGAGGCTGGCTGGCCTAGCACGCACTGACTGTGGGGGTTGGCTCAGTGGTCCAGGCTTGGTGGGTCCTATCTCCCTGCCCCTGCTGGCAGGGGCATCCGTGATTGTCTTTTGTTCATGGCCACCTAGAAAGTGCTTGCTCAGTCTCAGGAAACTGAAATTGAGGCCTGATCTCTGAGAGAAGACTGAGCAGCCTGTTATGGCATCTGCTTGGTCCTTTCAGTATCAATATACAAAAATATCTTAAACAAGAATAGAAACATATATAGTATAACAAAAATAACCTTAAATTTGTATCAATATACCAAAATCCACACCAATGTAAAATATTTGAGACTAGTAGTTGCTTTTTAGTTTGAAAGTAGATTCAGTAATCTACCCTTTTCTCCTATCATTCCTATATCCTCCTTTTTTCTTTTCAGAATGAGATCCCTGAATCTAACTTCCTTTGCTTAGTTTTTTCCCTGACCATGACTAATAACAACTTGCAACCAACCCCCACTAAATGATAACACACATCCACTGAATGACCAAAAACCACCCACCCCACCTCTTGGGAATGTGGATGCTGTGTTCTTAAAATTACTTCCTGTTGTCTGTGGGTGATGACATCTTTAGGGGACCTTGAAAAAATTTAGATAAAGATCAAGTCCCAGGAGAGCTAGCTATTATCCAGTCTTAGTGTGATGGGAAAGTGCAAGGTTTATCTGAAGTTCTGGCTGGAGTATCTTAGCTAACCACCTTGAAATTGTCCTGAGTAGTTTGTAGTCCAAAAGCTGATCTTTGGGTGATGTTTGTCAGCTTAGTGGTGTTACCACAATTCAGATGGAATAATCATTGTGGGGTCCCATCATCCTTTTGGAGGTTTCAAAGGTTGCTGCTGGGAATGGTCATGGTTCACTGCATAAAACTTAAACATTTTAAATGTCATATACAGAAGATCTCAGAGAGGTTAAAGGACACCATAATCTATTAAATGCATCCAGGGTACATGAGCTTAATTCCTAATTACCTGCTTCAGATTCAACCCCAAAATCACATACAGGAAGCTAGAAGAAGCCTATTTCTAGAATTAGTTAGTACTCTATATGACCATTAATATCATGACAGAAAGTTTAAATATATACATATGTAAATCTTATTAATTTTGAGATACTTATACCTTTATTCTTTTTTCCTGGGACATTTTCTCTGGATGATTGTCCTTTTACTTCAGATGTCTTATTTGTCCAGTGATCTTCAGATTCTTTAATTGGATGCTTTTATTCTCCTGGAAAGACAAAAATAAAACCCTGCCTCAACCCTAACTTTGGGGAGTTTTCCTTTTGGCAAGTTATGTCTGATCAAATGAAAGACAGTTTTTAGTCTTATAAGTTAGTTTGGATTGAATGACCAAGCTGTTTGATGAACTATCTATTGCCTTTCCTAATCAAGAGGTCTCTCCTGTTCAAATCCAGTCTTTATCAATCTTGATGGTAGCCATAGCTTTTCTTCTGTGGAAACAAAAGCAAAACCTCTTCCGCAACGCCACACATATCCTGGTTTCCATTCTGAGGTCAACACATCTTTGAACTATACAGGCTGATTTAATTCAGCAGTTTTTTCCATTACCCAATGTCTCTCCACAGCTGTCATTCCTTTCTCATTAGCATTAAAAATTAAAGTTAATAGAGCAATGTGTAATCTATTTCTGGGGATCTTTATTACTCCTTTCTGTTTATTAAGCATATTTTTAAAGTATGATTAGATCTTTCTATAACTGCCTATCCTGTACGATTGTGTGGTATACCTGTAATATGCTTTATATTGTAATATGCAAAAAACAATTTCATTTTACTAGAGACATATGCTGGAACATTATCAGTCTTAATTTGTACAGGTATACCCATGATGGCCATGACTTCTAATAAATATGTAATTGTAGAGTCAGTTTTTTCAAAACTCAAAGCAGTTGCCCATTGAAATCCTGAATAGGGGGATGGAGAGATGGCTCAGCCCACAGCCCCTGGTCAACAGGTGGTCTAAGATGGTGGCCCTTCCCTAAGATGGAGTCTGCAGAGTCAAGTCTAGGCCTTCATATTGCCTTCACAGTCTCTTCGGCTAGACACAGTGTGGGAGGGCACCAGGCTGCCTGAATGACAGCTGGGGATGAGCGGCTGACTCAGGTGGCTGCAGAGTTGGCAGGCAGCTGTGACTGCACATTTAGGGGCTAGAGTGTGCAGCTATTGCAGGGAGATCTCTATGGGAAAAGGCCCTGGTGGGACAAGCTGGTGACCCTCTGGCAGTTGGGAAGTGGCGGACACCAGATATTGCGGCTTCTTTTTATTGTTTTATTAATAAATAATGCTTGGGAGTCAAATATTAGGGAATAAACCTGGTTGATCCACGGAGGAATGGAGAAGTGATCACCTGACCCTCCTCCACCTTCCCCAATCAAAAAGACCATGCATCCTTTAAGACCCTCCTTATTATCTCTGTGTCCCTCTCTGTCCCTCTGAGTCCACCAGAAAACTCTGTGGTCCATGCCATTGGCGATCTCAGAGTGACAACACAAAGAAATCTCCCAAAACCCAGTCACTCATTCGCTCTGCCACAGTTACAGTGACCTATTTCTATCTTACTACTGTTTGAAAATGAAATTCTTGGCTGGGTATAATCCTAGCACTCAGGAGGCAGAGATAGGAAGATTGCCTCCGATTTGAGTACAGCTAAGGCTACATAGCAAGACTATATCTCAATCAATCAATTTAGTTTAAAAAAGGAAAAAGAAAGTCAAATTCTTAGGCTAGTTATTTTGAGTAACTGCTGCGATTTACCAGTCACCACATTCAGTTAGATTCTTACTTAGCAGAGGCAAAGCCTGTGCTTTCCTTAACTTTCAGGGACCAGGTTACTTTTACAATCAGAGATTCTAAATAAAATCTTATTTTATTTTTAATTTTTTTTTGAGACAAGATTTCTGTGTGTAACAGTCTTGGCTGTTCTGGAATTCACTCTGTAGACCAAGCTGGTCTTGAACTCACAGAGATCCACCTACCTCTTCTTCCCAAGTGCTGGAATTAAAGACATGCACCACCATTGCGGGCATATTTTAAATTTTTTAACCTTTATTTTTAAATTATGTGTATGAGTGTTTTGTTAGCATGTATGTCTGTACACTACATACATAGAGTGCCCATGGTGGCCAGAAGAAGGTATCAGATCCCCTGAACCTAGAGTTATAGATGGTTGTGAGCCACCATGTAGGTGCTGAGAATAGAATCTGGGTCCTCTGGAAGAGGATGCTCTTAACTGCTCAGTCATCTCTCCAAACCCTGGTTTTCAGTTTAAATTTAATACATTTATTTATTTGTGTATGCCTCTGTATCTGAGTATGCACATGCTACAGTATGTATATTAGGTCAGAGTATATGTAGGCTTGTGTAGGAGTCAGTTCCTCTTCATCCTCCATGTCACTCCTGGGCATCAAGCTCCAGTTGGCAGGGGTGGCGGCAGACACATTTACTTGCTGAACATCTCAGTTATGCTCACTGTTGTTCTGTTCTGTTTTGTTTGATATAGGGTCTCCATAAGTACCCCAGACTGAAGTCTTTTTTTTTTCTTTTTACACAGGATTTCTCTGTATGTTCTTTGCTGTCCTGGAACTCACTCTGTAGTAGACCAGGCTGGCCTCCCAAGTGATAGGATTAAACATGAGCACCACTACCACCCTGCAGGAGCATGTTCTCATGGCACATAATTTTCATGTAATTTTTACACACCATATTCCCCAGTAGCTCCCATGTTTATTTATATATTTTTGCATTGTTTATTGGGCATACATGTGTGTGCATGTACACGTGGAGATCAAAGGACAATTTGCAGGAGTTAGTTCTTCCCTTTTACCATGCGGTTTCTAGGGATTAAATTTTGGTTGTCAGGCTTCTCAGCAGGTGCCTCTTTCCACCGAGCTTTCTCACCAGTCCCAGATTCCATGTTTAGTTGTCTGGAATCTCCTGAAATCTATTCTCTCATTCATTATTCTCTCTTTGTCCTCCACCCCTACCTCTTGTGTGTGTGTTCTTGCATATGTGTGTGTATGGAAGCCAGAGGTCAGCCTTGCATGTTGTTCTTCAGGACAACTGCTCACTTTGTTTCTTTTTTGAGACAGGATTTCTTTTGTTGTTGCTGTGGTTTTGTTTTTGTTGTTTTTGGTTTTTCGAGACAGGACTTCTCTGTGTAGTTTTGGTGCCTGTCCTGGATCTCGCTCTGTAGCCCAGGCTGGCCTCGAACTCAGAGATCCGCCTGGCTCTGCCTCCCGAGCGCTGGGATTAAGGCGTGTGCC
>CABHPQ010149437.1:44577-47189 GCA_902168405.1 Peromyscus aztecus | reverse complement strand
GAGAGAGAGAGAGAGAGAGAGAGAGAGAGAGAGAGAGAGAGAGAGAGAGAGAGAGAGAATATCTTGAAGTAGAAAAAGAAGCTTTTGAAGATCTTTGTTTAATACTCTCACAAGGAAACTTTCCATGATTACCATAGTGTAAGATAAGAGTAAAGAGAAGATCCAGTTAGCTATCCGAGTATGAGTACTAACTTGAGAAGAAAACGCTATAAAATGAAATGGTAATTTTAATACTGAGTCTAGAATACATTTTTCAATGGCTCATTTGTCCAACCATGTCATTAGATTCACATGGAATTGTCCACAGCACTAAAATACCAGGCCATCACTAGCTGACACTGTGCTCTTTGAAGAAGCGCCTGTGTAATGACTGTCTTCTCAGTCACACCCAGGGCGGTCCTGTGCGGGCACTCACTTTACAGGTGCAAAGCATGAAGCGCACACGCTCTACATAAGCTGCGACAACACACAGATCCGGAACTAAAATCCAGACTCTGGCATGGAGCCTGCTCTCATCCACCACCTCTCATCAACACAGAAGGGTGGTTCAGGAGATGGGCCAAGGAGGAAGTCTTCCCTCTTACTGCCTGGCCATGTATAATTGGAGTAAATCCTATTACTCTATCTTCTCTGTGAAACGGAGCAGGAACTACTTTAGAGAATTATAAAAAACTAACTCGTAAATCACTAGCATGTAGATAGTAAATGGTAATCATATGTTATGAGCAAAATAAATTTAATCATATAAACTAGTATTTCCATATACACCTATATTAATAGGTTAAACTTTTTTTCTAGCCCTAGGAAGACTCTTTAACATAAATGAAATTTAAGAAAGAAGCCTGATCTAATAATGAGCAAACAGAGTTTAATTTGCAGGGTCATATTTCTTGGCAATGAATATTTTATTATTAAAACAGAAAGCTACCTTTGCTACATTCAGCAACACTTGGACAGCATATCCAACAACTTCCATACAAGGAACACTTCGATTACAACTTCGGATCACAACAAAGATCGTAGAAATTGCTCCACTTTCAGCCATGTTCTCACAGCAAAGTGGAGATAATCTGGTCACGACCTCTGAGAGAAAAACAAACAAATAAATAGGGCAATTCACAGGAACGAAACACAATTTTAGGAAACACGGTATTATTTCACATTCTTAGGAAAACGTATCCCTACTGGTAAACATGGCACCGCTACAGTAAACTCACCCAGGTGCTTCAAAGCATCCAGGATGGCAGACAAGTGCTTGTACGTCAGCAGGTGATGAAGCGCACGCTCAGTTCTTCTGTAGAGCTTGTTCTCCTCCTCAACGTTCCTATTGACGGCTCGCAGGCTCAGCCGGATAGCTCTAATTTCTTTGCGATCATTTTTCTTCCTCCAAGAGTAGCCTCTCCACAGTGCCTTAACAAACAGGTATAACAGAGTCATTTAAAGATGACCTCGGTCACGTTTTGAACCTCTATTTGAACTGAAGCTGCAACTCAGATTATAATCTTGGGCTAAAACTAGACTTTACCTTACCTGAATTCTAGTGGCACTGCTATTGATGTTTTCCTGTCTTCTGCCCAGGAGAAAGTGGCGCACCGCCTTCTGTATCACTGATGCAGCCCTGTTCTGCCGGTGCCGGCGTTCTTGAGCTTCACGGTCAGTTTTTATGATCTCATGATACTGTTCATTAAACCTCTTTTGTCGCAATCTTCTTCGAAACCATCTCTATTCAAAACATGGTTTTTCACTTTTATTTCAGAATGTATGTGAGTAAATGGAGTAAATACACACACATAATGTCTATGCATATGTCTACGCATGTATATTCCTAAATGTATGCATATATGTATAAATATACACATTTATATACAAAAAAATGAAAGGGATACTGATATACCTTTTGATCCATCATTCTACTTGTGACATCATTTTCCTGCTCCACTTGGAGCAAATCCTTCTAGCTCTTCTTGGATATATGTGGGCACAATTTACAATGTATAGGAGTTCTATCAAACTCGGCCACATTTTGCAAGTTGTTTTCCAATATTTTATATATAAATATATACCAGTATATACAAAAGGAAAATTCTCCTCTATAAATTACAATATGGTATCAACTAGAAAAATAGGCTAAGTGCATTAAAATTTTTAAATAGTAAACAATAGTTAGGTAAGAATTTAAATGACTAATAAATACGGAAAAACCTAGAAACGACAGTAAGCAAGTAAATCAAAACAAAGACATAATTCCATTCCCATTCATTAAAGTGGCAAAATCAGAATGTCTTCCGAGGCCACTGTTGGACAAGGCTGAGAGAAACAAGTATCTACGGAGTGGGGATGTGGATGAGTACAATTATATCAGTGGATGACCACTCTATTTCTGGCCCACAAAACATCAGCCAGCTTCTAACCCTTAACTCATCCTGTGAGCTACAATTTAACAGCCTAAATATTCTGTGACCTTATGTGAGCGCATTGACAAATGAGTAACAAAAAATACTGTCTTTTGTTTGAATGCAGAGGGCAAGCTAACCTGAATAGAGATGACTGAATGAATGTGCTTCTTAGCATTCCTCACAGCCACGTGGATTCTATACGCTCGCTGGATTCGA
>CABHPQ010149437.1:12077-39577 GCA_902168405.1 Peromyscus aztecus | reverse complement strand
ACGTTCCAATCTTCTGTTCTCACATTCATCCCTCTAGATTTGAACATACATACGTTTTACTAAATTATATTATCAAAGTTATACTTTACATAAAAAAACTAGGTTCAAAAGACATATTTTGTACAAAAACACACATATACACAATTTACAAAAATATATAAACGGAAGATAGCAATTTAAATTTATTTAAAAGAAAATAAGCAGTGTTACTTTACCTAGGTCCTAACACTTCTATAGCGTTGTAATACATTACCTCATTCTCTCCAGCTTGGCACAGAAGTATCCTTGAATAATCTTAGCAGCTTTTAATAAAGCTAGGTATCTCTTGCGTGCTCTCCTACACCTGTACCAAGCTTGAATCCTGCAGGCAGCTTCCACTTTGGATAAGCATTTCTTAGCTTTATACTTCTTCCATACAGCCTATATCAAGCATAGAAATACCATAAGGATACAGTATTGGTCTAAGATTGCAAACCAGTAAAATATTATGCAATTAATATTATATTAATTAATATTATAGTAATTGCATGTATAAAAAGTTAATATGCAATTAATGGAAACAAAAAGTTAATTGTAAAAATCAAGTTGGATTCTGCCTCTTTACTAGAGGGACACAGTGAGCATTTTGACATCAGTGGCTATTATAATAGTGTACGTGCAGCATATACTTGATCCTACACACTGTGTGGCTGGCTGCCAGTCCACCTCAGCACAGCCTAAGAGGAAGTTTAAAACTGTAAGCTATGTGTGATTTGTTGAAAGCCAGATAGACGCTCACTGTCCTCAATACTCCTGGAAGAACAGAAATAAGATAAACTCTACTTTCTGCAGAGAAAGAGCAACAGCTCCCTCTTCACTTCCATTTGTGATTATATGATCTGCCTGCAGCAGAATTTTGAAATCTGGACAGCCAGATTGTCTTATTCTGGCAACTCTGTCATAGTGATACATATAACTTACTCATTTAAAAATTTTAAAAATGATTAATCTTTATAGTAACAAAGTACAGAAATTGTGGACCAGAGAAATTAAATACTTGTTGATCTACAGTTCAAATGGTAGGACTATCATAGTTAATATTTATAAATATCCTGTGAAATGAAATAGCTCCCAAGTCTTCTACTTGTTTAAATTATAATTCAGTTGACTTTTCATGAGATTAGTTCGGCTTTGCTGTCATGTAGCTGATGTGGTCCTAACTAAAACCTAAAACACCCACTGATTCACAGCATCTGGAATTTGATCACACTTCCTATTCTCCCCTAATCCCTGGCTTGTTGATACCAAGTTCTTAGTTTTTCTTCTTTGTTTCTTAGGCTCATGTAGACTTTGCTCAATACTCTTAAAATTCTTATGTTCTCCAGATCCAAGTCTTAGGCCCTCTTCTTCCTAGACATCTTTCCACAGGTTTGATTATCAGTATGTGATAAAAATGTACAAATCAAACTAAAAAAATCCACTGCTCTTCTGACCTCCAGACACAGTGGACTGCCTTAGTAGACATCCACCTGGGACACCTGAGACACTACGGTCTGGTGCTCCACACTGACTGAGCTCATCATCATTTCAAACCCTTGCATCTGATCCCTGTGGCCATAAAGTGTGTGTCTGCTCAATTGGTAACATTTTCTTCCTTTAAAACCTGATCTATAATAATGCTATACCACCACAACAAAAAGTATATTTCTTTGCTCAATCAACAGCTTTAGCACATGCATTTGGCAGAGTGCCTCTAGTGTGGCAGCCAGGTGCTTATGTGGCACATTTACTTACCTGGAAGCCTCTTTTAGACTCCATATGCCTCCTTGCTTTAAAGGCTCTAAAATGCTTCTGTATAATCATGGCAGCCTCATGCTGGTGCTGAATTTGTTTTGTAGTGTTTGAATCCTGAAAATGTATCTGATTAGGAGTTGTTTCTTCCTTACATGCACTGAGCAGAAGAGCTTGCTGTCTCTGTTTATTTGCTCTATATTTTTCTTGTATTATTTTTGCTGCCCACCGAAGTTTCTGGTAGAAACAGTGCTGCCTGTGCATCCTGAATGTGCTTTGTATTATGACGGCGGCACGGTGTTTTTCTTTTAAAAGCTGGCTCGCTTTCATTCCTTTATGTGCAGCTTGAATGGCCACAGCAGAATCCCACTGTTCAATACATCCGTTAAGTCTTTCTCTTTGTAGTTTCATAGTTCTGTATGTTCTATAATGCTGCTGAATTATGATCGAGGCACGTTTCCAAGTGTGAAATCTAACATATGTTCTGTGCATTCTAAAAGTAGCCTGGATGAGAACTGCAGCCCTGTGCATTTCTTGTAACTTCCTTTTTACCACCAGTCTTCGATAAGAGGACTGTATTGTAATGGCTGCCTTCCGTAACTGCAGGAATTGGTGCAATTCATGCTTGGTGTAAACGGTGGCTCGGTATCTCCTTTGAACAAATATCGCAGCTTTTCTGAGAGCAATGAATCTCCTCCTTACTACTAAAGCTCTGAATTGACTCTGAATAAGGGCTGCAGAAGAATGCATAGTCTTCAACTGATTTCTGGTTTTCATGCCCCTAAAGGCAGCCTGAAGAATCACAGCAGCATGTCTCTGTCTGACAAAAAGATGCCTCTGCAGTTTTGCAGCTCTGTGTGCTCGGTATTGCTTCTGGATCACAGCGGAGGCCTGCTTCAAACCCTGGTACCTCACACAGGCTCTGTGCATTCTGAAGGTGGCCTGGATCACAGTGGCAGCCCCGTGCATCTTTTGCATCCTTTTCCTCACCACCCATCCTTTGTATGATGACTGGATCTTAGTAACTGCCCTTTCCAACAGAAACTGCTGGTGGTACCTGGTGTGAAGATTTGCACGGTATTGTCTCTGAATCCAAATAGCAGTTTTCCTGAGAGAGAGGAATCTTCTTCTCACCAGTAGAGTTCTATATCTCCTCTGAATGAGTGTGGCAGCTACATGCATGGCTTTCAGATGTCTCCTAGTTTTTAGTCCCCTAAAGGCAGCCTGAATGAGTATTACAGAATGCCTCAGTCTATTGTACCTCTGAAACTGAATGCTTCCTTCTTTCACTGCTCGGTATCTCTGCTGGACCATTTTAGTCGCCTCCCTTAACCTATGAAAATATGTTTGCTGTCTGTATCTTCTAAAGCACGACTGAATGAGTGTTGCTGCGATCTGCATCCTTCTCACAGTCTGCCTAACTCTCGCTCCTCTAACACCTGCCTGAAGAGTTCTAATAGCCTGCAGAGTTGCCAGGTACTTCTCACGCTGAGTTTTGCCTAGACAATACGCTCTGTATCGCCCTTGAATGACAACAGCTGCTGTTCTCATCCTGTGGTATCTTACTCTCGACTGATGCATCTTAAACATGGCTTGAATAAGTGTGGCTGCCACGTGCATGTGTTGAATATATCTTCTCACTCTAACACCTCTATAAACAGCTTGAATTTTAACTGCTGTTTTCTTGAAGTTAAGATACTCCTGATGTTGCTGGGCTGCAATTTTAATATTCCGATACCATCTCTGAATTATAATAGCTGCAGTTCTATAGTTTGTGTATTTCTTTTGGGTTCTGTAAGCCCTAAATTTAGACTGTATAGTGATTGCTGCTCTGTTGCATTCAGTTATTCGTTTTCTCACTTTCATACCACGGTAAGCTGACTGTAAAGTTACTATAGCTGCTTTTGTTTCCAAATATAAACAGCGCTGTTCTTTTCCAGCTTTGTAAGTCCTGTAATATGCTTGAATCTGAAGAGCAGCTGTTTTCATGATCCTCCACTTCCTTCGTTGAAGGTGCATTCTGTAATAGGACTGTATGAGGGCAGCGCATTTGTGCTGCTGGGCAATCTGTCTTCTTAGTGTCTTTCCTTTCCATGTAGCCTGCAACACCAGAACTGCACGACGGAGTTCAACGAACTCCAAGCGCTGCCTCTTTCCTGCAGCCCATGCCCTGACATGCTGCTGGATGACTATTGCTGCTGTTCTTGATAGCTGAAACTGTTTCTGGGCCAGGACCATTCTAAAAGTGGACTGGATCTTCACTGCAGCCTGATGTTCCCTCCTGAGCTGCTGCCGAACTCTCCAGCCACGGCAGGCAGACTGGAGAGAGACTACAGCAGCTCTTGTCCTGAGGAATTGTGTTCTCACGTCATAAGCAATCTTGTATGCCCTGTACCATCTCTGAATCTTCAGCGCAGACTGAAGCATGCTTTGGAATTTCCTCCTCTGCCTGTAGCCTCTAAAAACCCTCTGGACTGTAACAGCAGCTGTAGACTGTTGCTTGACTATCTGGCGGGCTTTGTAGCCTCTGAAAGTTGCCTGCAAACAAACAGCTGCTGCTTTGACCTGCAAGAACTTCTTCCTTTGACTGACTTGTGCCTTGTAGGCACGGTAGAAATGCTGAATGACAACAGCTGCCTTGCACATCTTCAGGTACTGCTGCCTCATTTTCCTCATTCTGAAGTAAGACTGTAGAGAAACGGCAGCTTTGCTTTGCAGCCTCAGCTGCTTTCGGACAAGGCATCCTCTAAAACATGCTTGCAATCTGATACAGGAGTCTCGCACCTGTGTGTACTCTTTTCTCTTTTGTGCAGCCGTTTTTTGGGAACGGTACCACTGCTGGATAAACAGTGCAGCTGCTCTTAAACGCAAATACTGCTTACGTGTTTGTTTCATCCTGACAATTGACTGCAGCTTTATTGCAGCCTTTCTGAAGCTCTGAAATTTCTTTCTTGATATATAAGCCCGATAATATGACTGAATCTTTATAATAGATGTTAAAGTATGACTAAACATTTTCCTGGCTTGCATCCCTCGATATGCGGACTGTAGAATGATGACTGAAGACCGTGTTTTCTGATAAGATGCTAGAACCTTCCTGGCTGAGACGGAAGCTCGGAAACGAGTTTGAATTATAATAGCTGCTTTCTTTATATTCTTGTATTTCTGCAATTGTTGATGTTTCCTTATGTGTGCTTGCAATCTGATAACAGTCTTTTTAAGGTTTAAAAATCGAAGTCTTTCCTGTCTCATTCTCCAGTAGGACTGAAGAACACAGGCAGCTCGCATGCGCCTGTGTGAATTGCGAGCCTTCATCCTCCTGAACGCAGCCTGCAACCGAATGGCGGCAGCTTGTTTCCGCAGGTAGTCAGCTCGTGCTAGCCTCCCCTTCTGATACGCCCTGTAGTGCTTCTGGAGAGTCAGGACAGCATCTTTCCTTCTCTTATACAACTTCTGGGCTTGAAAGCACCGAAATCTTCTCTGGATGGCTACAACACAAGACCTAATATACATGTATTTCTGCACTTCCCTGTGTCTTCTGTACCAGGACTGTATCACAACAGCGGATTTTTCTCTGGCTTGTTTCCTGAAATGCCATTCTCTAAAAGCTCGCTGCAACGTTACTGCAGCTCTAGTCTGGAGCTGCAGCTTGCGTCGCTTCCACCGTCTGAACATAAACTGGATTACAAGGGCTGAAGATTTCAGCATTTCAAACCGCTGTTGCTCTTGTTTTCCTCTTAAACAAGCACGCCAACGTCTCTGAATAGTAACTGTGGCCCAAAGATATCGTTTGTAAGATGTCAGAGCAATTTTCATTCTTATCCTAGACTGAAGGATGATTGAATAGTATTTCAACTCCAGAAACTGTTTTCTGGTAGAGTATCTTCTCCAATAAGCCTGAGAAAGGTAAGAAAGGAAATGAAGTAAAATAGACATAGCTTTCTGAACCTACCACCCGAAAATGCTCATTTTTTCTAGCATTCTGCTTTAAAATAACCATGTGGCCAGCTCCGATTGGACCAAGAGGCATCCCCACCAACAGCCCATGGACCAGACTCTACAATCAACAAGACCCACTCCCTGCCCCAAACCCACCCATCCCCCTGTGACCTCAGAGGCTCTCTGAGACACAGAGGCTAGTTGAGACACAGATCCTCCAGCTCTGACTAGAACAAGAGGTGAGTGTCTCCTCTCCCATCCCAAAAGTCCTGTCTCTAGGACCCAGACCCTGAGGACACAACCCATGCCCCCTTTCCCCCACCCATCGCTGACCCAGGTGCAGACCAGCAAGGAAAACTCCTATAGACAGGCATCCCTACCAACACCCCTCATTGGACCAGACCCTGCAATCTATAAGACCCACTTCCTGCCCCAAACCCACCCATCTCCCTGTGATCTCAGTGGCTCCCTGAAACAAAGAATCCCCCACCTCTGATTAGACCAAGAGGACCAAGAACTCTGATAAGACGAAGAGCAGCTCCCTGAGACACAGAATCCACCAACTCTGATTGGACCAAGACTCCCTATTGGACTGAGAGTGGCCCCCTGAGACACAGATACAGCCAGTACAGAGTGGACCAAGAGCAGCTCCCTCAGATACAGACGGCTCTTGTACCAATTGGAGGAAGAGATGGGTAGATGCCAGTGCAAAAATACATACAACAACATAAAAACCAGTATGGCCCTAGCAGAACCTAGTGGTTTTTCAACAGCATGACCCGAACATCACAACGTAGAAGCAGAAGAAAGCAACTCTAAAAATAACTTTATGAAGATGATAGACGCTTTTAAAGAGGAAATGAAAATTTTCCTTGAAGAAATTGAGAAAAAGACAAAAAATTGGAAGAAATCAATAAATCCCTTCAAGAAACCAAGAAAACCAAGAAAAAACAATAAAAAACAGGTGAAGGAAACAGCTCAAGACCTAAAAAATGAAATAGAAGGAAGCAATGAAGAAGACACAAACCAAGGGAATGCTGAGCAAGCATAACCAACGAATACAAGAGATGGAAGAGAGAATCTCTGGCGTGGAGGATACAATAGAGGAAGTAGATTTGTCAGTCAAAGAAAACACTAAAGCAAAAAAAGTCATAACACAAAATGTCCAGAAAATCTGGGATATCTTGAAAAGGCCAAACCTAAGAATAATAGGAATAGAAGGAGAATAATATCAACTTAAAGGCACAGAAAATATATTCAAAAAAATCACAGAAGAAAACTTTCCCAAGCTAAAGAAGGAAACGCCTATGAATGTACAAGAAGCTTACAGAACACCAAAAAGACTAGACGCCCCAAGAAAGTCCCCTTGCCACATAATAATCAAACCACTAAACATACAGAATAAATAAAGAATATTAAGAGCAGTAAAGGATAAAGACCAAGTGAGTTATAAAGGCAGACCCATCAGAATAACACCTGACTGCTCAATGGATACTCTGAAAGCCAGAGGGTCCTGGACAGACATTATACAGACACTAAGAGACCACAGATGCCAGCCAAGACTACTATACCCAGCAAAACTTTCAATCACTATAGATGGGGTACACAAAATATTCTAAGACAAAACCAGATTTAAACAATACTTATCTACAAATCCAAGCCTACAGAAAGCACTAGAAGGAAAACTCCAACCTAAGAAAGTTAGATGCACCCACAAAAACGCAGGCAATAGATAATCTCACACCAGCAAATCCCAAAGAAGGGAAATACATACACACTACCATCAAAAAATAACAGGAATTAACAATCACTGCTCATTAATATCTCTCAATATCAATGGACTCAATTCTCCTATAAAGAGAGACAGGCTAACAGAATGGACACGAAAACAGGATACATCCTTCTGCTGCACACAAGAAACACACTTCAGCTTCAAAGACATTACCTCAGAGTAAAAGATTGGGAAAAGACTTTCTAATCAAATGGACTTAAGAAGCAAGCTGGTGTAGCTAATTCTAATATCTAACAAAATACATTTCAAACTAAAATCAATCAAAAGAGATAGGGAAGGAGATTACATATACATCATAGGAAAAATCCATCAAGATGAAGTCTCAATTCTAAACATTTATGCCCCAAATACAAGGGCACCCACATATATAAAGAAACATTATTTAACTGGGGATGAGGGGTGGGCAATGGAGGGTAGGGGATGGGGGATGAGAACATAAGGGAATGGGATGGTCAAGCTGGAACAGGGATGGAGTGAGAGAGCAATGAAAGAGATATCTTGATAGAGGGAGACATCATGGAGATGTCTTGGTGAGAAACTTGGTGCTAGGGAAGTTCCCAGAAATCCACAAGGATGACCCCAGCTTAGACTACTAGTGTTAGGGTCTGAGAGAAGACCCCAAGAAAGACCATCAGTCACATATGCAATCAGCAAGCACATTTATTATTTCCAACATGTTGGGGTGGCAAATAGCGACCCCAAAGGGAGATGGAAAGCTCCTTTTAAGCAGTGTTAGGGGAATTCCAGGGAGGAGAGATTAATCTGGTGCTGATTGGTGGAGGAAGATTAGTCTGGGAGCTGATTGGTGGGAGGTTCTAATGGTTAGGGACCTTCCAGCTGCAGGGTAGGGAAAGCTATCTTTAGCTAACAGAAGGCTATGGGGCACCTGCTGATTGGTTGCCCATGAGTTATGATCTTCCTGAGAACTGCTTGCTCAGCTCCAACCAGTTCCAGTAAACCAAAACTAAGGCCTGATCCCTGGCAGGGCTATTAGAAACCTGTCCCCTCACTAGCAACAGTGGAGAGGATGCCTGAACTAGTCTACCCTGGTAATCAGATTGGTGAATACCCTAACTGTCATCATAGAACCTCCATCCAGTAAATGATGGAAGCAGATACAGAGAGTAACAGCCAAGAACCAGGCCGAGCTCCAAAAGTCCAGCTGATGAGAAAGAGAAGAGATTCTACGAGCAAGAGGCATCAAGACTATGGTGGGGAAACTTACAGATATAACTGAACCAAGCTACAAGATGCCTGAACTAGGCCCTCTGCATAAGCAAGACAGTTGTGTAGCTTGGTCTGTTTAAGGGGCCCCTGGCAGTAGGATCAGGATCCATCCCTGGTGCATGAACTGGCTTTTTGGAGTCCGTTACCTATGGTAGGACACCTTGCACAGCCTTGATGCAGGAGGAGGAGCTTTGACCTGCCTCAACTGAATGTACCAGGCAGGCTTTGCTGACCTATGGGAGGACATACCTTTTGGGAGGAGGGGTTGGGAGGAGTGAGGCTGGGGGTTGTTGAGAGGGGGATCTGTGGTCGGTATGTAAAATGAATAAAAAATTTCTTAATTAAAAAAAGAAAACAAAAATAAACAAACAAATAAATAAATAAAATTAAATAACCATGCTAAGGGCTGGAGAGACGGCTCAGCCACCCAGGTCCAACAACCCGTGTTTGGATCCCAACACCCACATCAGGCAGTTCACAATGTTTCAAATGTTGTAATGTTCCAAAAAGAAAGAAAAAAAAGAAAATGTGCTTAACAGAGTTTTTTCCTCGTTTCTTGACATAATGTTCTAGACATTAAAGCCAATGACTCTCGAAGAGTAGTTATTGTAGGAGGTAGTCCAGTGATTCTAAGTACAGTAGTTGCTGTAAAAATGAAAATACCGGCCAGGCGGTGGTGGCGCACGCCTTTAATCCCAGCACTCGGGAGGCAGAGGCAGGAGGATCTCTGTGAGTTCAAGGCCAGCCTGGTCTCCCAAGCGAGTTCCAGGAAAGGCGCAAAGCTACACAGAGAAACCCTGTCTCGAAAAACCTCGAAAAAAAAAAAAAAAAGAAAGAAAATAGGAAGAAAATACCATGTTATTTTATAACAATCTTGTTTATATACAGAATTTTGGAATATGCCAGGGACCTAGAACAAATTCTCTGTGTATTAGACATATAGATGACTGTATATAAAGTCAAAGAAATAATTTTTTGGCTCGACAACATTACCGGCCCAATGCTTCTACAATGCTTCCTTTGTGAAGGTCCCGTGCTTGGTCTAAGCACACCCTAAAGAAACATTCATTCTGTTGACCTCTTTGCTTTAAAGTTTACTTTCTTACATAGGCTTTCAAGACCAGACAGTATGTGTACTATATTGTTTTTCTTCATAACAAGATGTGGAATTATAATATATATCCAAGTACACTCTAGCTTATTTGGGCAAAATGACTTTAAAAGTGACTAGCTATTTAGAAAGTATTATTGTGTTTCTATAATTGAAATGAAGGCAAAGTAAAAGACACGCTGCTCAGACTGCAAGTATTAAGCTTTTAATCTATGTCCCTTACAGATATTTGCTATTAAACTATGTCCCTTACAGATATTTGCTATTAAACTCCTCAAGCTAAAGAGACTGAGGAGTGTAAACGGCTCTGTAGCTGTTTCAATATCACTGTTAGAGTCTGTTGCTAAAATGTTAGTGAATTTTTATATTAAGGAAGGTAAGTCCTGTCCTGTCAGCCCTGCTTAGCACAACATTGTATCTGTCAACTAAAAATGAATAGCTTATACTACCCAAACCAGCAGGATGCCTGCACAAGACCTGCAGATCAAAAAGCAGGACAGAGGAAATAGAAACCTGTGTACCTGCTGCCACCAGATTTTCAACCAGGGTGTCTAAACACACATTAAAGAAATGACTTTAATGAATGGTGCTGGGAAATCTGGAAATCAACATATAAAAGAGTGAATCTAGACCTTTGTCTCTCATCTCATAGGAAACAATTCAAATAAAGCCCTTAGTGTAAGATCTGAATCTGATGGTGCTCAAGAAGTGAGAACTGCCAAATGGGATCACATCAACTTAAAAGCTTCTCCACAGCAAAGGACAGAAGCACAAAGAACAGCTATAGAACTGGACATAGTCTGTCCACTAGATGCCCGACAGGAAGTAATGTCTAGACTAAAAACTCAAACATGGACACAGCCAAACTCTAAGTTGTCCAATCATCAAGAAGTATACAAACAAATTAACTAAACTGGTGGTTCTCAAAAGAGAAGAAATGACCAATAAATACATGAAAACATGTTTACCATCTGAACCATGAACCTGGGTAGGTGTGGGAGGGAAGTAGTGATAGAAGAAAATAATTATTACACAAATAGACCTGTTTTCCAATAAACTGGAAAAAATTGGATGAACATCTAGACTCAATGAAAATTAAAATAGCAAATAAACAATTTAACCAGATCTATAACAAGCAACAAGATCAAAGCAGTATTTTGAAAGCAAGTTTAAAGCTAAAGAGAATGCTCAGCAGTTAAGAGCACTTGTTACTGTTGCAGAGGACTTGGTTTTGGTCCCAAGCACCCACATGGTGGCTCATGGTTGTCCATAACTCAGTTCCAAGGGATCTGATTTCCTCTTCTGGCCTCTAGGCACACATATGGTATATAACCATACATAAAAACATATACTTTTACACATAAAATAAATATATTTTTTAATCTTTTAACTAAAAAACGGTCCAAGTTCAGGTGGGTTCACTGTGTAATGCTACCAGAACTTTAAAGAATCAACAGGAATGTTATACCAAGCCAAATAAAGACACATCAAAACCAATGTATTTATAGTCCAATCTTCTCCATGAACATAGATACACAAAAATTCTCAATGAAATGCTTGTAAATAGAATTCAAGAACCCATCAAAAAGGAAATTTTTCTTTCCTTTTTATGACTTGTGATTTACTGTCCTATCTGAGGATTCTACATGCTGCATGACTTCCTATTTAAAATTTGGACCCATGATAAAATACATTGGCTTTTGCAAAATACCTACAAGAAAATAAAGAAAAGAAATTATCAGCCGGTCACTGACAAAGCCTGAAGCACTAGCTGCTAGTTGTTCAGAATTCAAGTGAAGCTATGGAGCAAGACTAAATAGACAAAAAGGATCAATGAAACAGACTGAAGGAAAACATAAGAATAGCTCAACCCCGATTGTCACAAAAGCCTGAAACAGTACAAAGGTAATTAATTTCAATAAAATTATTAAAACTGCTCTGTATGCTACTACATATCAAAGTTACTAGAAACTTTCCAAGTATTCACATTAGTGCAAAATTACATGCTGTGTTATACTCCACAGCACTTTGGCAAGTCTCTGGCAGTATCTCCTAAAAGTACAATACAATAAGACCCCACCTACAAAAATAAATAAATAAATAAAACACCTCCACCGCTGTACTTCCAGGTATTCACCGAGCAGGATGAAGATGTGTTCACACTAAAAGGCACATTCAAATGGCCTTTAAATTACAATAGTTCAGAACTGGAATATCAAATGTCCATCTACAATAGAATGAAAACTAAGCCCACAGCATACTCAACAACAGGGAAAATTCTCACAAATGTAATAGTAGTAAATGAAAGAATTTACATAAATCTGAGTTCAAAGAAGGACACAACTAATGTACATTGCTTTGAAAAGATGCATATGAGAAAGATATGGTGAGTATAAAACAGCTAATGGTCAGTTGTGGCTGGGGTAGAAAAGCTAACTGACTGTGAAGTAGCTTATAAGAGGCCGGCCATATTCTGTCTCTTGGTAAAGGAGGCAATTACACAGGTACTCAATTTGTGAGAAACCACCAGGATCTATAACGTTGCTGCATGCAACCTTCCATATATTTCATTTTTAAAAAGATTCAAAAGAGACAATTTATTAAATTCTTCTAGCATCTTGAGTAGACAGAATCAAAGCTTTTAAATTTCTAAAAGAGGTACATTTATAAGGGATGAATGTAAATAGCATATCTCACTAATTCATTATAAAAATTAATTGATACCCATGTATGGAACATTTTTGTCTCTAAAAGAAAAAGAATATAGGCACTCTATTAGCCGGTTATAAGCACTATTTCTGTGGCAAACCAAAGGGTCTAGAGAGGAAAATGTGCACTTTTCTCAGAAAAGAGTTTCCAGGATTCACAGTAAAGGAGAGCAGAATAGCATGGCAGGCCAGCACTTCTCATAGAGTCAAAGATCACAAAGCTCTGATATAAAACAAAGACAGCCAGGGGCCACCCGTGCCAGTCTTATGCTGAATACAGCAGCATTCAGCAGACACCAAGGGGGTGTCAAGTGCTTAGTTAACTGGGCAGTCAGCTCTTGTGGCTCTTGTTCAAGTCATCCTTGAACTGAAACTAGTGACAGATGGGAAGCCTGAGGAAAGAGCAAGTGTCTGGTCGAATATGCAGAAACTCTCCTTGTCCCTGCTCCCTGAGCAATCCACACAGCTACAATCCACATGGCACTTACACAGGACTGCCTCCTATAAAGAAGCTTTGGATGGTTTGAAATACATGGGAGGAAGTACAGAAGTGATATGAAAATACTTCCAGGTCTGGGTATCTGCATGGGGTACCAGGACCAATCCCCTCCGGACACACCAAGGAACAGCAGTATTTGAAAATGAATCCTGAGATATGGTCAATGAAAATTCTATCTCATATGTCCTTCTAAGCTAGAAAAAAAAGCATGAAAATGTTTGAAGTTTAAATATAATTCCAAAATACCATACCTGGATAAGTGATGCTGATTTACTTTGAAGTTTGGCCAGTTTTTCATTTCTCAGCATTAGCAACTTTCTTTGTGCTGAGATTCTCCGCCAACATTTCTGAATGACCAGAGCTGCATTGGTCTTTTTTTGCAATCTTCGTCTGGTTAGAAAATTGAGAACAACTGACTGAATAATTCTAGCAGCTTTATCTCTTTCCTTTAATAAGGAAAAGAAAAGAAAAACAAATTTGAGTTAACCACTACTTTAAGATTTTATTCTTTGTAAAACAATAAATTTCTACACATTAACCATATTGATAATTTATCCTGGAAAAACCATTCCCTACTCTAGGCTTCTTATGTTCATCCTGGGGGTACCGATGCTTTGGGGCATGTCAAAGAGGCAAATATTTGGGAGAAAAAGGATTCCTAAGAATTAAACTAATATAAAGTTCACAGACATGTTTAGTCTATCACAAATCATAAGATTCTGATGTGGATCCAATGAACTCACAGGAAAAGAGCTGCATGCATGAAACAAAACATGTCTTTCAGCATAAGGTAGTATTGCTTTGTTACATTTGAACAAAGCAATACACAAAAGGGGAGAAACAATACACCTCTCCCTTCATTATAAAACACATGGGGCATTAAGCCAAGGCTCACAAGGAAGAGGGGACACAGTCTGCACTGAGAAAACTGGTGCTGAGAGGTGCAGCATTGTGAGTGACCCAGGAAAAGCATGCATTCCGGGACCAGAATCCAGCACTCTCCCCATCTCCACTTGTATTACTTCTGAAAGTGACTAGTACGACCACTAAGCATTCCCTATCTAACACTTCATAAATGATCATTTAAACCTTAGGACAATGGACAGATACAGCACTATGACCTGGGCTAATGGAGGCACAAAGTCCAATGGTTTGTCAGTCTATAGACAGCTAGGATCTGACTAGGCTGTCTGCTTGAAAGCCCATGACTTTAATCGTCTGGCTGTACTCTTTACTCAACCTGAGTTAGAAACTGGAATATGAGAATTATTTCCTCAGGTGGAAAGAAACAACATAAAGCATCACTGACATCCTTTATGGTACTGTCTGGAGCATCCCACATGAAAGGGTGGGCTCCACAGAAGCTAGCCACACATGCCAAATATTAGTCACTAACCGTCAATGGGTGCTGTCTGTATGGAAGTTGCCACAGTGTGTGAACACAACTATGGAACAGACCAAATTGTTATTCGAAAATATGAAAAGGGCAAGCAATAAATTAACATAAATAAAATACCAAGAAACAGGAAAGGTCATGTACTAGACCACAACAATGAGGAGAAAATAATAAACTAGACAATTCTAAACTTGGGACAGAGGAATGATTGCCTATGAGAGGGATCAGACTGTCACACAGCATTTTCAGTGCCTCTGCTAAGCACTTATCTGTAAATAAATTCAGCTAGAAGCACACTACTAAAATAACAGTAACTGATAAAAAAGATTTTAGAAATGATACAGCTCAGAAATATAGAATGTGTGGATCAAAATTAAAAACACCAAGGGCATCTTGGATGAAAGAGACTCAAGTGAAATGAAGTTAACTCAATTGCAAGAAGCAACTAAAACTCACAACTTTATCTGTCCCTAGATAAGCTGACAATAGAGGGAGGCAAATACACTACAAGAGTTAGCTAGAAAACTCCCCTAAGCTAAGGCTACTGTGCGCACATCTACAATTATTGACCCTTCTCTAAAGTAGGCCATCATTTCTAATGGCATCCTACTATTCCACCATCCAGCTGCCAGTTTCTTTTATTTCCCCCATACACGAACCAATTACTATGATTTCATTTAGTTTGTGTCTACTTATGGATAGGAAAACCAACAGGCTGAACTTATCAGGGGACCCAGGAAACACTGTCTACCTGCCAGTTTGTTACCACACAGCTTGAATGACTCTATTATCCATAGAGGGTTTATACTAATTATAGTAATAACATAAAAGCAAACGCTAAAAGCTGAAAAGGTATCTCAGGATAATCCGTATCAGCCTAGCAGCTCAGGAAATGCCTAAGAGGATTAGAGAGGATGCTACACAATGGTCCCAATAGAGAGATGGATACAGATGGCTGTCATCATCTCAGTGTAAGAGTGAGAATACAGCCAGCAGGAGAAGGCAAGTAAGAAGTGATCGGATTAACCAATAAAATGTAACCAGAACCATTAAAACTTCTTTTCAATTGGCCTTTTGGATGGCTCATCTTGGTTGTCAACATGACTGGATCAGAGGGTCACTGAACACTTAAGTCCATGCAAAGCACAACTGAGACCTTGAGAGACACTTTCCGATCTCTGGAGACAGGGTAGATTGCAGTAGAAAAAGGGAAGAGGTGAGGCAAGTACCCTCAGCTTTTTCTTCACAAATTTACAAGCGGAAGTTATCTATGGCCTACAGCATATCATGTGGAGAGCAGGTGGAGGAGGAAGATATACGAGTATACTATATTTATATCTCTGCATCCCAAAACTATATGCAATTAATAAGTTTACCTCAACCATCTAATTGTAAAATTCACTGGAACACTGTGAAATACTGTTCTCATTTTTCACAATTACCTGATGGTGTTTTAGGTCTCTTTTTAGTTTATATTTTCTCCAAGTTGTCTGTATAAGTCGGGCAGCTCTTATTTCTTTACGGAGATCCAAAAGCCTTGCACAAAGGAATGACAAATAGGTAATAACCACCTAAGAAAAATACAAAAGAGGAAAACAGAGGGTCAGGAGGGAACTAGGACTCACTAAGAGTGATTATCAGTCAGGCATTGTGGTGCACACCTTTAATTCCATCCTGCAGGAGGCAGAGGCAGGCTGATCTCTTGAGTTTGAGGCCACCCTGGTCTACACAGTAAGTTCCAGAACAGCCAGGACTATCCAAAGAAACCCTGTCTAGAAAAACAAAACAGAACAAAACAGAGTGACTATGGAGAAATCATTCACTGACCTTTTCATCTGGAATTGTATTTGACATGTCTGAATGATGAATCATAGCAGGTATTCCTCCAAGGTCTCTAACTGCAGATCTCACCAAATGGAAATTTTTCTTTTCATTTTCTAGAAGCTCTTTGTAAAGTTCTGGAGTATTTTCTATTACATACACAAGTGACAAAGAGATGAATGTAACCAAAAATCAGATATGGCAAAGAAGCCAAATACTTAATCAAACCAAAGGGACTAACCGTGATCAAGGGCTTCAAGAGACAGATCCAGACAACCTCCCTCCGATTCAGATGAAGAATTTAACACCACTGACCCAGTCTGTGCGCAGGCCACGGACTGAGTAGTACGCTGGCATATGGCATCAAAAGGCACATAGCACGGGTGGTAGTGGTGGATCAGGTAGCACAGCACACGGCCATCTGAGAAAGACACTGTAAAATTCTCCACCTGCACACAAATACCAGAGAAACCAGCAGCTCTAATTAGACGGTAGTATAAACATATTTAGTAGTTTATTTCCTTATAAGAGCTAAAACCATATTAATTGATAATGCAGCTGGCATTTAACACCAGTCAGAGCCAAACTTTCAGTTCTTAAATAACATTTCAAAAGTAGGGTTTGATCATAGTATTACCGTCCTTGGTTGGATAGCATCTTAGAAAATATCAGTACCCTTCCCAGAACCTCAGAAGATGACTTTATTTGAAAAACAGAGAGACACAGCTAGAAACACAGAACACTGTGTAATGGCACAGGAAGGGACTGAATGAATGCAGCTTCAAGCCAAAGAACAGACAGGATGGCTGCCTTGTACCAGAACGTAAGAACAGGGCAGGGGAGAATGGCCTTTAATGAGACTCTGGAGTGGTCAACACCTTGCTTTTAGACTTTTGGCCTCTACAACTACTGAAAGAATAAAATTGTATGTTAAGACACCCAGTAACCTGTCATGCATTATGGCAGGTTTCGGGAAACTATAAGAATTATAGTCAATAGTCATTACTCATGAATACCAAATTTGGAAGAAAGTGAACCAATCTCTTAATGGAAGAATCAGGTTAAGTTCCAACATTTCCATCAATCATAAAACGTGGTTCACGTGTTTCCAGGATGAAGTGACATTATCCTCATGGCCCATAGCACTGGAACGGATGCCAACAAGAAGCTTATTTACCAAGTGGTCAGCCTGAAATATGACGGACAGTCTCCCCTTAGGAATGTCACTCAGTGCTTCAACACGACATCTGAGGACAGTTTTAAACCAGAAAAATCAAAGGAAAGCAGAAAATACAAAAAGCATATAGACCGCGGGAAGGACAGAAAGAGCAGACGCAGGAAGGCAGTGCCATCCTTCAGCCTCAGCAGAGAATGAGTACCTCAACACTTACAATGAGCAACCAGACAAACTGCCACTGTGGACTTCTTCAGAAACAGAAATACGTTTCAGCTACTCACTAAATTCCCAAGGAATGACTGGTCACATCTTTAACGCTGAAGGATTTGATTAAAACATAGGCCACCCACACACCTAACATGTTTCTAGTAACAAGTCTTTGAGGTGCAACAATTCACTATATCCCTAGTAACACACAATCTGTACTGTTGGTCCAGTTTAATATTCCTTATCAAGGAGCTTATAAGCATGTTGGAAAGTTTTTCAAGTATTTATACTTGAAAGGATGTACTATATAGAAAGTATCAACCTGATCAATTATTATAAAGACTCAACCAAGGTCTGTTACTCCTTTCTGCATGGTGTTTCTAAGGATGTTACTGTAGAGTAAGGTCAGGATTTCCATGCCCCAATTCTATGTAGTATCTGCCATCAAAAGTTTTCTTTAATTTTGTGGACAAAATGTCAGACATATATATCACTGGAGGGTATTCAGTCATTCCTCCCACTACGATTACTGTGCCCCCTCTTCTAAGCCCCTTCTGATTTGGTGTCAAATGTGTATATGTATATATGTGTGTATATAAATATGCTGTCATATATATGAATTTAAATCTAGATTTATCATAGAAGTCAATGCAACATTTGCCTTTTATCAAGGTTTTTATTTTTCTTGTGATTATTGTGCACTGTTCAATTGATGATAGATTGTATAAAAGGTTATACAGACTACGAGATGATCATCATTCTCTTGAGAAACAGTTTGCTAATAATGAGTGTGCATAGTATGTGTGTGTATGCATACATGCTAAATATTTAAGAAATACAGAAAAAGATTTTATGTATTCATTAGACTTTAGCCAAGGTTTGAAATATGTTAAATTAAAACAAAAACAAAAAGACTAACCTGTTTATTATAGAAGGCACAAACGGCATTTACCCAATCCATCAGTAACTGCACACTGTCACCATAGTGTTCAAAGGACCCACTCCTCCTTTTGTCCTTTTGCTTATTAGTAACAGCTTGAGAACGGCATGATAGGGCAGACATTGCTCTTTTTATATTGTATGTGTGTTTCAGAAAATCAATTTCTTCCTTTAATTGATCTAAATTAAGGGAAATATCCACCTGAAAAGTACAAAAAAATTAAATACATTTTTGTTTTTCATATTTCATTTTAAACCTTGAAAAATTAAAATAACTGACTCTACAAAATAAACTGCAGAAGACAGAAAAACAAGCACACAAACAAACCCCAAACAACAAAAAGGGCTGAAGGGAAAGCTCTGGAGGTAAAGGGCACACTGCCCAGTCATGAAAACCTAAGCACAGGTAACAGCACCCACATATAAGACAGGTACAGCAGCACATATCTGCTACCCCATTTCTAGGGGGGCAAAAACAGATGCATCCTGGGAACTTGCTGGTCAGCCAGTCTAGCAAATCAGTGAGCCTTAAGTTCAATAAATGATCTTGTATCAAAAATAAAGTGAGCAACTGAGGAAAACATCCATCATTGACTTCTTACCTCTCCACACATAAACATATATACAACACACACACACACACACACACACACACACACACACACACACACACACAGGATTTTTTCTTAAATCCAACAGAAAATACCTAAACTGTGTATTTTAACACAAAAACTTTATATTTTTAGTGGCAAATAGCTTCCGCATATAAATGACAGAAATGTTTAGTGGTTAAAAATATGGAATTTGGGGATGAAGAGATGGCTCAGCCATTAAAGGCTAGGCTCACAACTGAAAAATATGGAATTTGGGTTTACACAATCTGGGCTCTACATTTTGCTCTATTTCTTCTAAGATGGAAACTTTAGCTTCAGTTCTTTCATGAGGGAGGAAGCAATATTGACATTGTCCATAGTATAAAAAGGATTACTCGAGAAACATAAAGCAGTTATCATAGTTCCTAGCATAGAATAAAGCCCCAAAAGTGATAGTGACTATTGCTAGTCTTCATTGGATTAAAAATGATTTTAGTAATCAGCATTCAAAACTGATTTCAAAAAAGTATAGTGAACATACAATACCTGAAAAGCAAAAGCTATTTTCCAAAGCAACCCAAGTGTTTTCTCTCTGTGCCGATCCACGATATCCTTAGACGAGATGGTGTTTCCTACAAGTGAAAGGCAGGCCATTAGCACAATGCATGCACACAGCAAGGCTCAGCAAGGACACTAAGTTTTGTTCCTGTTCGCTTTTACCATGCTCGTCGGTTAGTTGAACCCCTCGTGATTTGAGAACCTGAAGAACAAGATCGACATTGTGCATCTTCTGAACTCGACTTATTGCAGGAATCCGGAGTTTCTTTGACAGATTCCAGTTCTGTGTGAGAAGTTCCATGGTCCGCCTAGCAGTAAAGAGATTTTCAGTGAAGCTTCTACATAACTGTTCAAGAAAAAGTTCATGTAAACTCTAAACCCAGTAAGGACAAAAGGACTCCACGACACTATACCAAATCTCCATGGTTTCAGTGAGCAAGTGGAATTACTTCTCATTTTAAGTCTGGAGGTTTGAGGTCTACAAATACATGAGAAAGAAAAACACGAGACACATGCACATATGAACAAACCAACAGAGTTCTACATAGTAAGACAGAAGCAGCTGAGGAGGGGAGGAGTTTGGGGGAAAATGTGGGGCAGGGGTTAAGACATGGCATGTTCCACACACCAAGAAGGACTTGCTTCTCTTATTTTAGTCACCAAGTAAATCTCATAAATAGACATTAACTGCTCCTAGTCTTTTTCTTTACAGAAGGAACCAAGACTTAGAGCAGTTAAGTAAACTCAGACACATAAATGGCAAGTAATGACAGAAGTGAGATGAAAGCTGAAATATTTTATCGGTTTCCAAGTCATAGCAGATGATATGAAAATATCTGAGTACCTACCTAAAAGAGATACATCAGAATTTGAAATTCAACTCATGACAGCATCTCTATTATTCGAACTTTATTATACACAAATAAGATGAATACACTTAAAACCAGCCTAAAGAGACAAGGAACCCAGGAAAATTCACTGCTGACACAAATGTTAATTCTGCAGCAGCATAGCCTAGTTTATTCTCAAATCAAAATTAAGAGTAAAAAAGAACAGGAAACTATCATTCAATATTTAAATCAGCTTCGTGTTCTTCATGACTACTATTCTAGGACATTGGTAGCTCCCGCCCACAGATCCTATTCCCATAACAGCAGAGAAAACAAATATGTGTAGCATAACATATATCATTTTTCTCAAAGAGAAATCTCAGGCAGTTTTTAAAATCATGAATTTATTGTATTGTAGATTACTTTTAAAATATTAGTACAGAAAATGACACCTTTTTAAAAAAAAAATCTAGTCTAGCCCATTAAGTAAATCTGTAACTTATACTTACACAAGGCGCACCCCACATTGCAGGTCCACGGCAAGATTCGTAACAGCAAAATCAAATTCATCAAGTGGTGTCTGAACGTGGCTCACAGGTAATCCCAATAAACTAAGGTGACGAGAAAGGTCACCTTCACCACTTAGGAAATCTCGTGAAAAGGCTAGAAGAAGTTCTTTACTAGCCTATAAACAGGAAGCATGAATTATGTTTCAGTATTATAATTTTATTTATGATAACAAATCTTCAAACAATTCTGTGCTTACAGAAATAATATGAGTAGTGTAAAGAGATTGGCTATGACCAAGGCAAATGCAAATTCATATTTCCAGTTCAAGACCTTGTGAAAATTGTTCACAATTAAATACAGAAGCTAATTTGGTAACCTATGACTTAATATAGGGAAGATATTTCCCCCAAAGGTAATTCTGCAACAACATAGCCTAGTTTATTCTCAAATCAAAATTAAGAGTAGAAAAGAATGGGAAACTATCATTCAACTAAAAGTAGGCATTCGAAGTCTGGGGGTTTGAGGTCCACAAGTTCATTATAAGACAAGAATGAGACACACCCATGGATAAATTGAGTCCTACACAGGAGAAAGGGATAAAGAGCCACTGCACAGATTCTCACTGCCATTCCACTTCAGAATGTGCTCACTGCAACACGAACACTTTTTATGACAGAAAACATACCACCAGAGCAAGAAAAAGTTTGGAAAGGAAAATACAAGACATCTGTTGAAAATGATACCTTGAATTCAGCATCTTTACAAAAGAGACAGGGATCATGATCAATAAGTCTGGAAATTTTAGCGTGGTCAAGGAAACAGATCAACAGCAGTAATTTTTTCAGTGTGAACTTAGACAAAGCTGCTTCGTGACCTAAAGTACAAATAAACAAACAAACAAACAAACAAAACACCGGTAAGTTTATCTATGGAAGGCAATGATAATCATATGCTAGCAAAAACAGTAGCAAGTACACCTAAATCATCATGTACTTTTTCTTAGCAATTTACAGGTTTGAGTCTATCAGATAATTCTACAGGACAAGTCTATTTAATATGCCCAGTCCATGGAAGGGACAACACAGTGACAGCAATGACATTTACCTGCTCTTATTCAACAAATACTGAATGAACACCTACTACTATTTGGAAGCATCATGCTAGGTGCTATATAGTTAGCACCCAACTAAAACAGATACAGTCCCCATAGGACTTACAACCTACTGGGGTGAGACAAGGTGGAAACGACAAGAAATTTAAACAGTGAGGGAGGAAAGGGCAAAGACTGAGGGCAAGAGAAGAAAAGGTAGTCAAAACAGAGGCCTATTTAAAATGACTAAAGACAGTAAAAGGCAAGCTAAGAGGGACGACGATAACAAGCCATTTGGCATAGTGTGGAGATACTCCTCACCATCTCGAAACAGAAGAGGAACAGTGGGGTGTCTATATTCAGCTGCTATATCAGGATTCCAAAGTAAGCGATTCAGAATGAACATAGCCAGCCCCGTGACGTCGCTGTTGTCTGCCAGAGGGATCAGTTCGCCATAAACTGTCTGCAAAGACAAGAAGGCAAAGCAAGGCCAGGGTTACTAACCCTAAAAAGGAAGAGGAAGCTGCTGGAGGAGAGAAGACTACTGTCTTCTAAGGAATCTAGAAGAGCACAGAAGTGACATGGAGGCTAAAGTGTCCCTAAACTGTGCATATAACCTCTATGCATTTTCAGTGTGCCTGATAAACTCCAAACAAACTTACTCATCATCTGAGAAAGCCATTTACAGTTTAATCTTTCTTTCTCAATTAAAGACCTACCAAGTATAGGCACATTGCTCAAATTTAGTGATTGTCTTAAGAAGCAAGTCATTAAAATAAAACAGAAACCTACATAAACTTTTCTAATCGTTAATGTGAAGTTATCTATAAATAATCTAAGAAAATTATTGAGAAGTATAGGTATGCTCATAACCAACTGCAAATGTGAAATCCGTTTAACATTAACATGCTGACTGATGATTTTCAAGACAATTAGAAATAACTAAAAATATACTGAATTATATTTTGTAAACCGACATGGAAAAACACAGAACGATGAAAGTACAATCATTAAAGTTGATCACAGTCAAACATAGAGAAATTTATCTTCATGTTCTTAATTTTTGGCTTTTGAAGCTTTTGTAATATCATCAAATATCATGCCCATTTGAAGAATCCTAAGGTCTCGGAGTAAAATAAAATGTACTAGGGTTCAATTTCTGATACCCCCTTTCCCTGTGAAGGGATTGTACATCCCACTGCCTGTTGCTGGGTTTGTATTTCCTATGAAAGGTTAGTTATTCCTGCCAGGCTGTGCTTGGACAGACACTGCCCTCTGATTAACTCAATATGGATGGAAGTGACACAAACCACATCTACGCAGTTTTCAAAGGTCATTAGGTTGGAGTGAGAAGTTCTGGGATGCCATGGCACAGCAGGGTGACAGTGGCTAGTAAGAATAACAATGATGAAATTCCACTCAAGATCTAGAAAGGATTTTGAAAGTTTCAACGTAAGGAAATGATAAATGTTTGGAGGAATAAATGTTAACAATTAATTAGACAATATATAATGTATATATACATCAAAACATAACACAGCACCACATAATAGTTTTATATTTTTATGTATAACTTAAAAAGATAAATTTAAAAATAAATAGGTTAATTTTAAAGCAGCAATTTCAAAAAGGTATTGCAAATTTCTACCCCCAAATTTTTTTCATGTCTTTTACCACAAAAAAAGGGTAGATCCAAATTCAGGAAGGAGGGCATTATCTACTTCAATTGAGACTCCAGAATTATTATTTGACATATGAAGCAAAGCCATATGATGTGTGGTTTATTTAATAATGAAAGGAGAGGATAACAATTGAAATAAACCATTTTAGCAGTGACATTATCATGCAATAACACTATCATGTGATGACCCTATTGTGCAATGACATTATCGTGCAATGCTGTTATAATTAGTTTGTAGCTGTCTAACACAGTCAGTTTTAAATTTTTAAAAAAATTTTGGAGACAGGTTCTCAATATGTAGCCCAGGCTACCCTGGAATTCACTGCATAGCTGATACTCACTTGCAATACTCACTTGCTGATACTCACTCACTGCCTCCATCTTCCCAGTACTAAGGTTACAAGCATGAGTTAACACACCTGACTGAGTCCATTTCAACTCTAGGCATCACTGAACCAAGTATACATAAATAAATCCACATGGCATTATTATGAGAAGTATTCCATCTGAACACTTACAAACGTGTGCTTTGATAACATACTAATATATAGTCAAAGTTTACCCTAACCTAACATCTTAGCTGTCATTTTTATTGCAGAAATAAAAATAGATTAAAAAAATTCAAAAATGACTGCACCTGTCATTAAACCCAACAACTAATTATGTACAAAATATAAGAATATATAGTAAATTACGCTGTAACAATATACCAATAACTTATAATGACAGCAGTAGATGGGAACTAACACACAGACCCATAGCTGGGCAATGTGTAGAGAGTGAGAAACCTTGGAACACTAATTTCTAAATGGGATGTCTTCATTAAACTCCTCCCCTCAGGGCTCAGGGAGCTATGGAGAAGAAACAAAAAAGACTTAAGAGCCAGGTAACAGAGAACTCCAGAAAACAGTGTCTTCTGGCACAGCAGGACTGCCTCACATAGGAACTCAGACACTGTAGCAGAATGCACAGGGCCTGTACAAGGCCAAGCAAGACAGAGTCCCAGCACAGAGAGGAAGTGGACATGCACTCTCACCTCTAACAGGGAAGCTACCTACAATTGATACCCACTAGCAAAGGGAAAATCAGTTTTCTCCAATGGAGTCTCACTGTACCGGTATATTAGTCACACATCAGGCTCATGTGGTGATATTTTAATTGTGCCGAAATGTGATTTTATTTGTATGTTAATAAATAAAGTTTGCCTGGAGATCAGAGGTCACTACTGAGCCAGGAATAGAAGTCAGGGGGTGGTAGCCCACGCCCTTAATCCCATCACATGGCAGGCAGAATCTTTGTGTGGTCAAGGACACAGCCAAGGGTGGTGACCTTTGAGTCTTTTAATCGCAGTACCAATCATAGAGACCAGGAGGTCTGTATAGACAGGCAGTGATGAGGAAGTCATGTGGCTGGGCTTAGAGCCAATGAGAAGGCAGAACAGGAAAGCAATAAAAAGACAAGACACACAGGAAGAAGGTCTCTCAGGGGAAGGATGACAGGGAGTGGTAAGCTAGAGGGAGTCGTGGCTCTTGCTCTGATCTCTCAGGCTTTAATTCTGTATTTGGCTCTGTGTTTCTTATTTAATAAGACCATTTAGAATTTCGTCTACAGGCTCATGCTTAGGAGGCCAACACACAGACAAAAAACAAAACAAAACAACAACAATTTCAATTTTTTTCGTCTTACTGTTTTTTTGCTGGTTTATTTTCATTTTCATTTTTGTGTTTTTTAAGAGTTTTGTTTTTGTCAGTTTGTTTTGAGAGAGAATGAGAAAAGGAACATAAAGTTGGGTGGGTAAGGAGGTGAGATTCTAGGAGGAATTGGGGGGGGGCAAACATGATCAAAATATATCGTATGAAAACTTTTTTCAGTAAAAATGCTTTAAAAAAAAAAGTAGTATAGATGGATCTGAAGGTAGATCGATTCCCATCTTTCTGAGGAACCACCAGATTTCCAGAGTGGCTGTACAAGTTTGCACTCCCACCAGCAATGGAGGCTTGTTCCCCTTATTCCATATCCTCCTCAGCATGAGTTGTCACTTGTGTTATTCATCTTAGCCATTCTGACAGGTATAAGATTTGATAGATGGCTCAGAGGGCTGGAGAGATGGCTCAGAGGTTAAGAGCATTGACTGCTCTTCCAGAGGTCCTGAGTTCAATTCCCAGCAACCACACGGTGGCTCACAACCATCTGTAATGAGATCTGGTGCCCTCTTCTGGCCTGCTGTCATATATGCTGTATACATAATGAAAAAAAAAAAAAAGATTTGATAGAACCTCAAAGTAGTTTATATTTGCATTTCCCTGATAGCTAAGGATGTTGATCATTTCTTTAAGTGTTTCCCATCCATTTGAGACTCTGCTACTGAGAAATCCATTTCGATCTGTACCCCATATTTTACATGGATTACTTGGTTTGTTGATATCTAGTTTCTTGAGTTCATTATATGTTTGGATATTAGTCCTCTATTGGATGTGGAATTGATAAAAATCTTTTTTCATTTTGTCATCAGGAGAACAAGCCCCTCTAAATCAACTGAGCAAAGCTCATATGAACTCAGACAGAAGCAGCAACCACAGGACTCCCACAGGTCTGCACCAGGTCCTCTGCATATATATTACAGCTTTCAGCTTAGTATTTTCAGTGTGATAGAATGGGTCTCTGACTCTTTTGCCTGCTCTTGGGCTCTTTTCCCTCTGTTGGCTTGCCTTGTCCAACTTTAATTTGATGGCTTTTGTTTGAACTTATTATATTTTAATTTGTTATGTTTGGCTGTTATCTCTTAGAAGCCTGTTCTTTTCTAATGAGAGACAGAAAAGGAGGGGATCTGGATGGGAGGGGAGGTGGGAAAGAGCTGGGAGGAGCAGAGGGAGGGGAAACTGTAATCAGGATATAGTGGATGAGAAAAGAATCTATTTTCAATAAAAGGGTAAGAAACTAATAATAGTAATGTAGATTGAAAACTTCAAATAATTCACAAGCAAATTACTTTGAAACAATATGCCAATAACTTATAAGGGCATCATCTATTCATCCAATATGTATTTATTAACTGACCTTATATTTTATGCAGGAAGATGAATCAAGTCAACCAACTTTTCTAAGCAAAAGGCACATTTTCTAAGAGTACATTCTACTGAAAGCATATAATCTTTAAAATCAACTGTTTTCTAAAACTGAAAACTTACCTCCAGGCCAATTCGAAGCCACAAAGGATTATATGACAACAGCCAATTCAGGACTTTCTGGCGTTGTCCTGAAACATAGGTTAAAAGAAATTAAGTGCATATTACTAAACAGAGACAATAAATAAACCACTTCAGAGAATATTTCAGTGAACAACAGAAACAACAAGTTACATTTCTTAAGCATAGGACCACATGCCTATCTGTTAGATTTTAGACAGCAAAGAAATGCAGCATCTCAAGGGGATGTACAGGAAGGAACGTAAGTCAGTATCTGGATGATGTAATTCCATGTTTTGTTGCATCAACATTCACAATAGCCAACTGAGGCAATCTTAGTGTCTATAACAGATGAATGATAAGGCAAGCACACTTTATCACCGTACAGATATAGACACACTGATATACAAACAGACACAGACACACACACACACACACACACACACACACACACACACACACACACA
>CABHPQ010149437.1:0-12067 GCA_902168405.1 Peromyscus aztecus | reverse complement strand
ACACACAGGCATATTAATCTATTTTAAGAAAAGTAAGTCCTGCCACTTTCTAATGACATGGGTGAACCTTAAGTCCTTAAGTAAAATAAGCCAGGGAAACACAGACAAATTCTATACAATCTCAACTTGCATGTCATTTAAAATCATCATGCCCAGAGAAGCAGAGAATGGTGACTGACAGAGGCAGGAAGATGTTGGCGAAAAAAGTACAAAGCTTTAATTAGGCAAGGGAAGTAAATTTTGGAGATCTGCTATATAGCACAGAAGAGTGTAATTACTAATATTATACCGCAGAGCTCAAAGTTACTGAGTGGATCTTATATGCCCTTTATACATAGACACACACACACACACACACACACACACACACACACACACACACAGGTAACTGTGGATGTTACTTACCTAGACTGTGACCACCATTCACTTGCACAAGGTATAAATAACTACATCACATTTTAAATATGTACAATTTTTGTCAATTACCCTTGACTAAAACTGATGAAAAAGTAATGAAAAAAATCTTTACAATATTTTAAAAGAATGAATCTTGAGATTTCTATAATCTTACCAATATCTTTCCAGAGGTGTCTATCTTTCCGTACAATTAACCGTCCAACTTCAATTTCAATTTCAAGCTTTTTAATGGCTTTAACCATTTTTTCAGAAGTAAACAAGGAGCAAGCTGTACGGCGTAATCTATTCATCCTGCAGCTGGCTGTGTAAGCTCGGAGAGAAACTTCGTCTTTGGTGGGTGCTTTCGGGACACTTATTTTATGTTGGCTCTCCACACCCAAAACAAGCGTGGCAGCATTTACTGGGTAAAAACAAGAGGACAATGCTTCTGATTATGCATCATCTCTACGCCTTACTACACCCAGCAGCTGGATGCAAGGTAAGACAGATGCTCAAAAAGGACTATTTGCTCCATCTTCCAAGTCCTTTCCCCTGAGTTTACAACAATCACTCACTAGTCATGAAGAACCTCTGAACCTCTGACCAAGCTATGCCTACCAAGGCAACTTCTTCTCATTAACTCCACGCACAACTCCAAACATTAGCACTGCTAACTCAGACTAGCAAAATAGCCTCCCAGCAAGTTCTCTGTTTCTATCTCCTTACGAATTAATTAAGCTTCTAAGGCAGTGGTTCTTAACCTTGTTAATGCTGCGACCATTTAATATAGTTCCTCATATTATGGTGATCCCCAACCATAAAATTTTTTCTTTGCTACTTCATAACTGTAACTTTAGCTACTGTTATGAATTGTAATGTAAATATCTGATATGCAGAATACCTGATATGCGACCCACAGGTTGAGAATCATAGTTCTAAGGACTATGATTCAATTGAATTATGGCAATTTGAATTTTGTGTGTATGTTTATATGCACATGCATGTGCACACGTTGGACGCAAGGAGACAGTCTGGGTTTGTCACTTCTCAGGTGTCCTCTACCTTCTTAATGATTTTTGAGCTGGTCTCCTCCTGGCCTGGAACTGACCAAGTAGGCTAAGTAGTGGACAAGTGAACTCCATGCCCTGCCTGTCTACACGACCCCAGCACACTCTGGGCTGCTTTCATGTGGCTTCCAGGAACTGAACTCGGGTCTCCATGTTTGCATGGCAAACACTTTGCCAACCGAGCTGTTTCCCCATCTGTATCTGAAACTTCTATAAAACACATTTTATCTTAGGGGGAAAAAAAACACTAAAAATTTGATGCGACTTCTTGCTTTTGAAGAAAGAGAAGCAACTGGCAGAAAGCATGCAATTCAAGGACCCCTCGAATGCAGACATCCTATGGAAGTCTCTCTGAGAAATGCAAAGGAGCACTCATGAGGAATGTGAACGCACAGTGAGGAAATCGCTTTACAAGGAAGCCGATAGTAGCTTCCTTCGTTATTGTCTCTGCCTGAAACTGACCCTATACTTTCTGTACCAGCAAAACACTCAAGTGGAGTTTCCTTCTCCTTCACAAGAGATTCCTCCAACGCTCTCCACCCTGCCCACACTCATGTCTTCCTGCAAAATAAGCACTAGAGTAGTTTTAAATTCCTCACGAACTGGCTTCCAGGTTCCTCAAAATCATATAACTTTCCTGCACGCTCCTTAAACCAGTACGACAATGAGCTAGCGAAACATCATTAAGTACAATATAATACAGTGTGTGCAATTCAAGACCGTTTACCTTCAGAAACATTTGTTCTCACAGTGAAGTCATCGGGCGTTAATATATAATTTAGCCACCAAGTGAAGCCCTGTTCCTGCTTTTCCTTCCAGCGCTCGTCATAGAACATGTTCTTTGCAGCAAATGGCATTGGGTGTCTAGGAATAGCTAAGAATATAATTAATTACTGCATAAGAAATTTTCCTTTCAATTATTTTTAAAAACACATCAAAAGGACTTTTGTACTAGCAAAAACACTGAACAATATTTGCTTTTGCTACTTGCTGGAGAGAGTTGTAATTTCTGAAGTGTGATATATAGTCAAAGCAAAGGCTAAATGCATTATTTCCCTGTGATCCCATTTTCCAGTGTGTTAAATACAAACCCTTTGTTAAGTCAAAAACACTTGCCTGCTTTTAATGGCTTTATGAAGGTCAGATGAGACTGTGCTACACCAACAATGGGTCGTGTCCTTCTCTTTGTTTTAGAAAGAGGCGTTTTTAATACCAATGAATCTAAAAAAATAGAGAACACAATAGTGTTAAAAAATAAAATGAATTTTCCAAAAAGGTAACCAATTTCAAAATCAAATTTGGGATCCTCATAGTCATATTCATTAAAGAAATATTTAATAATGACTATGTTCTAAGTGCTAATGTTATGAACTTCAGTAATCAAACCAACCAACCCCTGGGGGCTGGAGAGTTGGTGCCACAGTTAGGAGCTCTTGCTGCTCTTCCAGAGGACCTAAGTTTAATTCTCAGATCCCACGGGGATCTACAACCATCTCTAAGTCCAGTTCCAGGGGATCCACTGCCCTCTCTGGCTTTTATGGGCACTAGGCATGCACACTGTTCAGACATACACGGCAGTCATAACATCCACACTCATTAAGTAAAAAATAACGTCTGCAAGTTACAGACCACAAACCAGTTAAGGACCTATAGAAGCTGACATCCTGATGTAACCACAGCTTAGTGTGTGCATACTTCCAGACTGAGCTACATGCAGGGAAATGCAGAACTGGAAGGCATGGTCCCAGTCATTAGCTGGCTGTCAGCCTCCAGCAGTATCAAAGAGCCTTAGAAATCCCCTCTCAAGGAGCTCACCGAGTTCCATCTAAGGAATATAGCCTACTGACAAAGCTAAGATTACATGTGAGGAAAGGCAAATACGGGAGAGTTCAGCTATATTAACAACAGTGGCAAATCATATTTAAATATATTGTGGCAGGAACTATCAAATACTAAATTCGAAGTCTTATTCACAATAAATCAGAGTATTATAATCATCCATGATTTAGATAATTAACATACTGGGGCTTAGAGCAATTTTGTAGCCAAAGTTGCACAAGCTAGCAAATAAAAAAATCTAATGCATGTAATTCTCTCTAAATCTAGCAAAGAGGCCTTCCTAGGTTGCTGCTTCAAATAAACAGTAGGTTTGAGCAACAAAGCTTCCATGGTCATTTTGTATTTATTCATGAATTCATTGATTCTCTTTATCACTTATTGTCTGCTTTGTAGAAGGTCAAAATCAATATTTCCTTAAAATCAAAGAATTTAACGAAATACTACTAACAGGCATATGCAATTTACTTCTATCTGAAAATGTAACTAGAAGGGCATATTGCCCTCCAAGTTCTCATGTGCTGAGGCCAACAGTAATAAATGGTACTTTCACTTCCTATGCAGGAAACCTATGTGATTTCCTGCTATTACCTCCTGACATCAGTTAAGGACGTCCACCGTGTGATCCGTATACCCAGCCTGACGGCCTTTGATTCTGCAGTAGAATAGTCATGGTAGTCTTCTTAGCGTTCTACGTATCTTACTAACACTTACTGTGTTTGCTGGCTTCTTGGTAATTCATGTTCTCATGTCAAGTATTAAAAGCTTAACTTTCGTTAATTCCACTGCCTAATGAATTTCCCTCTAGTAACATTTTCAAATATAAATAAATATTTACAATCAGCATGTAAATAATACAATTAACATAGAAAGGATGGGACAGAACCACAATTAAGGACAATTCCAAGGAGCAGTGAAAAATTTAGCAGCATTATTCACTGAGGTGTATACTGAGTAGATAGGAAGGATTTGGCTTGGTATAAAGCAAGTGAAGGAGACTTTTGGAAAGCCAAGTAGAAACATCATATTGACTACAGGAGTCCATCCTGAAAACTATAGGCATGAAGATACATGTGCATAGTTAGCATTCAGAACTGTGACATATGATGTTATAAAATGAACATGAAAAATATTCTTATAAAGCAAAGATGAGGGCAGTAAGAAACTTCTAGAAGAGAACCAGACGGGGCACCAGTATTGTAAGAAGACTAATGACAGTAAGAAACAGCATTCCAGGGAGGTAGAGGTTCAAATTTATACATAGTTTGCTAACGGATGATTCAAGGTGACTTAAGAAACAAGTACTGTATTTACAATTTGGACACCATCAACCATCTATCCCTGCAGGCCATGCTTCAGTCTCCTGCTTCTTTTAAGCAAAACCTAGAAAAGTCAATATTCTCTGAGTTACGTACTTGTTTGTATAGTTTTCTGTGTATGGGTTATACTTGGGTTAAAAGGTGTGTTCTGAAAGGTACTTGTACTGGCAATTTCTAATTTCTCCCCTGTCTACAGGACAAGCTTCAATCAGTTTCAAGTACCCTACAGACACTCCACAGATAAGGTTTTGGGAGACATATCCCATCAGAGGGAGTTGGAATAAAAAAATACCCCCCACAGGCTCATATACTTAAAGACTTGGTCCCTGGTTTACATTATTTGGGGAGGTCATAAAACCTTTCAGAGGTATAGCCTTCCCTGAGGAAGCGCATTCCTAGGGGCAGGCTCTGAGCTTATGCCCTGTCACACTTAGAGTCCACTCACTCTCTCTGCTTTACGTTTTCAGTTAAAGAAGGGATCCCTCAGCTCCCTGCTCCTGCTGCCCGAGGCCACATCTACCAGGCTGTGATGGACTCTCCCTTCTGAACCATAAGCCTAAATAAAAACTTTCCTCTAAGTTGCCTTGATCGTGGTATTTTCTCACAGAAAGGTCACTGATATGCCATCTTAAAGAGAGGAACATCTGCACTTCTATTTCCTTAATGAAAAAGAGGTTCAGAACACTAGCCTGAGACACTGTGCCAGGTAAAACATCAGCTCCAAGACTAACTCTGTCAAAACCACTCAACTTTTCAATGTATCTACTTTCCATTTGCAGAACTGTACTATAGTATAGGTAAAGCCAACAACAATTTCATAAGAACATTATAACTACTAATGGAGGACACAGTAAAGCAAATACAATTGTGGTGTCCGACACACAAGGGCTCAAGAAATGTTAACTACTGTCATCTTTCATGAAGGGAGGAAAGAGGACTTCAGGACAAAAGAGAGGGATAATATAACAAAATGGAATACCAATTATTCCAGCCAGAAAAATTCCGGCCAAAAAAAGGTGGGGGGTGGGGTGGGGGATAAGGACTTAGTAGTTAGAAGTCAGGAAGACCTACAGGTAATGTTCACACATAGAGTAGACAAGGGAGATCAGCTTAGAGAGAGATGAGTTACATCTACAGGACAAACATGGTTGGTTGGTTGGTTGGTTGGTTGGTTAGTTGGAATCTGTCTGAGAAGGAAAGGAAGGAAAGCAGGTAACTGAAGTGCTTCTGAAGAATTAAGAAATTTAAGCCAAATAAGGAAAGGACAGACACTTCAGGTGGGTCCATGGAAACAATGGTGGATTAAGGAATTGTGGGTGTTGGAAAAGTGTGGAAGTGTTGGAGTTTTGTAAAAGAATAAACGCTGGAATCAGAGATGGCAACGTGCACTTGAGATGCTTTTAGGATAGCAGAGCCCACAGATGCTAGAACCAAAAGGCCAGATCACTAGAAGACTCTTCTACAAGGATTTTGAATTCTTCAGATTAGATACTGGAGAGAATATCATGAGCCAAGTTCATTCTTAGAATAACTACTCACTGAGCCAACAAAAGATTTGAGTGAACAGACAGAAAGATGAGCTTTGAGCTATTTGTTGTTTCTTTTGTTTGTTTTTTGAAGAAGGAGAGAAATAATACTTTGGAAATAGATATGAAAAGCAGATATAACAAGACCCACCAGGAGGCCCAAGGTCATTTGGATATAATATTTTTGAAGTTATAGTTTATGCAGAAAATTCATGAACAAAATATGAAATTTAAACTGGGGCAGGAGTATAAATATTTCAAAGCACAGCATCACAAGTGCCAACAAACTGCTAAAAGTACAAGTGAATACAAGCTCATCAATAGCAGATTTACTAATTCAGAAAACCCACTAAAACAAAACAAAGTATGTTCTTCAACTGCACTTTCATTCAATGTATTATAGACAACTTACCAGGTTTCTTCTTCAGGCTTGATTTCTCGCAGTTGCTAATATGTCTTGAGGTAAATGTTTCTTTCTTTTTGGTTCTTGCAATAGTTGACAGTGTAGACTCAAGAGGAGAAAAATGGATTCGTTTGATTTCACACATGTCCCCATGTTCTGTAACAGCCAGTTTTCCATTTGCGTCTTCCATGTTTCCGTTGCTCTTTCTTTTACGAGAAATTAAAACTGTCGTTGAAGGTGTCACTGCATTTTCATAACCCAGAGGTTTACTTACTACTTGCTCTACAACTGGAAGATAAGAATGGCAACCTCTCTCTTTTAGGTTATCCACTTCTTCTCCACATTCACCTACTATACCTTTGAGACATCTTTTTGCATTTGGCTTATCAATCTCAGGTAGCTTTTCTCTAGCATTGGTGGGCTTCCTTTTGGTAACAGTGGCAGAAAGAATTGGGCGTCTCTTTGGTTGCTTGTCCTGGTTACAAAGAGAAGCGTCTTGAAACTTAGAAACACTGAGATGTTTTGTAAGACCGGGGTTACGGTACTTTATTTCTACAGGGTTTTGTTTTTCAAAACTAACCTTGGGAGTTTCTGACTGCAGACACTCAAGGTTATATGCTAAACCTTCACTTATTTTCCAGTCCTGGGAAGTTTTATTTGATAATGCTGATAACTTACATGTTTGCTGACCTATGTGTGCCATGTTATCCTTTACAAATTGTGTTGGAGATAAAATGGAATTGACTGAATCTGATTTGAGAACTTTTTTAAGTCCATAATTATCGTTTAAAAAAGACTCTGGGCTTAAGATTGTTTGGCAAACTTCATGTACAGTTTGGGATTCCAAACGCAGAGACTCTGAGTTCTCTTTCCTAAATGTTTCTGATAAAATATTTCTCACTAATCCTAGGCCATTATCAGATGCATAGCTGTTGTTTACAAAAGAATCTGGACTGAGAAAATTGATTTGGCTTTGTGTAGTATTCAAAGGTGAAGAACAGTTTGGAGCAAGAGGGAGTTTACTATTCCCTTCATTTTGGCCACTAATACTAATGGGATAAAGAAAAGTTTCATTTTCCTCATTAAAATTAAAATCATTTGAAATGCTGGCATCTTGAGGTTTGAAATGTGCATTTTTGGATCCATGAAGAGGTGAGTAGGCAGTAGACTTGTGGAAACACACTGGCAAGCAAGTTTCATTCTGGCATTCTTTAACAGGGCTAATAGATGAGGTGGGAACTTTGTTTTCTTCAAGGGATAAAGAATTGTTTTCTGTTGGAGAACAGCTTTCACTCATAGCCAGATTTTCACAGGCCTGCAGTGGGCTCCTAATTCTGACAACTTTTTGTGAAATAGTAAATGCGTCATTAAAATTTTGGCTTTTGGAAGTCCGATTATATTTTGAAGAGCCTGGAATCTTCTTGTTGGTATTCCAAAGACTTCGCTGTAAAAATAAATGAAATACACTAAACAAGCTGCAAGCTGTTCTTTACTACTTTCAAATAAGTGATGTTATACATGTCACTTCATGACTTCATCAAAATCATTTCTCTATAATAAACATTCCTTTCCAGTAAATCACAGAATGATTAAAACACTACCTTTTTCTTTCGATGCTCTTCTGCATTTCCTAGTAATATAGCCTGGTGCTTCAAAAAATCATTTACAAGAAATGTCACAATCTCCCTTACTCGTCCTTCTTTCAGTGGTGTCCAGGTGACAGAAACAGTAACTTTTTCTTTAGGCTGAAAGAAGAATAGATTTCAAATGATTATGATAATATATTATATAATAATCAAATACGCTCTAGGCTTTAGGCCCAGGGGCACAACCAGTTGTACCCCAGCAGGCAAGACTCCCACAGGCAGGCCTGACTATCACCATCCCCTATCGGACCCTGTAACCTGCAAAGCACAATCCCACCCATCCTCTGAGATCACAGCGGTTCCCTGAGACACAGACTCCTCCAGCTCTGATTGGACCAAGATCTCCCATTGGACCAAGAGTACAGATTGGACCAAAAGAGGGACCCCCAGACACAGACACCTTTTGCATTGATTGGAGGAAGAGATGGGTAGATGCAAATGCAAAAATACATTCAACAACATAAAGAGCAATATGGCATCACGAGAACCTAGTGGTTCTATATCAGGAAGACCTGAACATCCCAAAGCAGGAAAAAAAAAATTAATCTTAAAAAATGACTTTAAGATGATAAAGGACTTTAAAGAGGAAATGAAAAATTATTTTAAAGAAATCAAGGAAAAGACAAACAAAAAATTAGAAGAAATCAATAAATCCCTTAAAGAAAGCCAAGAACACCAAGAAAAACCAATTGAACAGGTGAAGGAAACAGTTCAAGAACTGAAAACTGAAATAGAGGAAATAAAGAAGACACAAACCAAGGGAATGCTGGAAATGGGAAATCTGAATAAACGAACAGGAACTACACATGTAAGCATAACCAACAGAATGCAAGAGATGGAAGAGAGAATCTCTGGCGTTGAAGATACAATAGAGGAAATAGATTCATCAGTCAAAGAAAACACCAAAGTCAACAAAGTCATAACACAAAATGTCCAGGAAATTTGGGACACCATGAAAAGACCAAACCTAAGAATAATAGGGATAGAAAAAGGAGAAGAATACCAACTCAAAGGCACAGAAAATATATTCAACAAAATCATAGAAGAAAACTTTCCCAACCTAAAGAAGAAAATGCCTATGAAGATACAAGAAGCTTGCAGAACACCAAATAGACTGGATCCAAAAAAAAGTCCCCTCATCACATAACAATCAAACCACTAAACATACAGAATAAAGAAAAAAAATTAAGAGCTGAAAACCAGTTAAATCAAGACCAGACAATTTAAATAGACCAATAAACCCTAAGGAAATAGAAACAGTCATTAAAAGTCTCTCAACCAAAAAAATGTCCCCAGGACCAGATGGGTTTCAGCACAGAATTCTACCAGAATTTCAAAGAAGAGCCAAGACCAATGCTCTTCAAATTGTTGCTACAGTTACCCTGATACCCAAACCACACAAAGATGCAACAAAGAAAGAGAACTAAAGACAAATCTCCCTCAAGAACATTAATGCAAAAATACTCAATAAAATACTGGCAAACCGAATCCAAAAGCACATCAAAAAAGTTATCCACCATGACCAAGTAAGCTTCATTCCGGAGATACAAGGATGATTCAACATACAAAAATCTGTCAATGTAATACACCATATAAACAAATGGAAAGGAAAAAACCACATGATCATCCATTAGATGCTGAAAAAGCCTTTGACAAAATCCAACACCCCTTCATGATAAAGGCCTTGGAGATATCAGGAATACAAGGAACATACCTAAACATAATAAAGGCAATTTACAGCAAGCCAACAGCCAACATCAAATTAAATGGAGAGAAACTCAAAGCGATTTCCACTAAAATCAGGAACAAGACAAGGCTGTCCACTCTCCTCATATTTATTCAATATAGTACTTAAAGTTCTAGCTAGAGCAATAAGACAACAAATGGAGATCAAGAGGATACAAATTGGAAAGGAAGAAGTCAAACAAAGAAGTTACAAGATTAACTCAAAAAAAAAAAAATCAGTAGCCCTCCTATATACAAATGATAAACAGGCTGAGAAAGAAATCAGAGAAACATCACCCTTTACAATAGCCACAAATAATATAAAAAACCTTAGGGTTACTCTAACTAAGCAAGTGAAATACCTATATGACAAGAACTTTAAGTCTCTGAAGAAAGAAATTGAAGAAGATATCAGAAAATGGAAAGATCTTCCATGCTCATAGGTAGGTAGGATTAATATAGTAAAAATGGCTATCTTACCAAAAGCAATCTACATATGCAATGCAATCCCCATCAAAATCCCAGTACAATTCTTCACAGACCTGGAAAGAACAATACTCAACTTCATATGGAAAAACAAAAATCCCAGGATAGCTAAAAAATCCTATACAATAAAGTAACCTCTGGAGGCACCACCATCCCTGACCTCTTCTATAGAGGTATAGTAATATCACCAGCTTGGTATTGGAATAAAAACCAACATGTGGACCAATGGAATCGAAATGAAGACCCTAATATTAATTCACTCACCTATGAACACCTGATTTTTTACAAAGAAGCCACAACTATAAAATGGAAACATTCAACAAATGGTGCTGGCAGAACTGGATGTCAACATGTAGAAGAATGCAAGTAGACCATATCTATCACCATGCACAAAACTCAAGTCCAAGTGGATCAAAGACCTCAACATAAATCTAATTACACTGAACCTGATAAGAGAAAGTAGGAAATAGCCTTGAACACATTGGCACAGGAGACCACTTCCTAAATATAACACCAGTAGCACAGACACTGAGAGCAACAATTAATAAATGGGACCTCCTAAAACTGAGAAGCTTCTGTAAGACAAAGGACATGGTAAATAAGACAAAATGACAGCCTACAGAATGGCAAAAGATCTTCACCAACCCCACATCTGACAGAGGGCTGATCTCCAAAATATATAAAGAATTCAAGAAACTAGACATCAAAATACCAAACAATCCAATTTTTAAAAAATGGGCTATAGAGCTAAACAGAATTCTCAACAGAAGAATCTCAAATATCCGAAAGACATTTAAGGAATTGTTCAAAATCCTTGGTCATAAGGGTAATGCAAATCAAAATGACTCTGAGATACCATCTTACACCTGTCAGAATGGCTAAGATCAAAAACACTAAAGACAGCTCATGTTGGAGAGGATGTGTAACAAGGGGAACACTCTTCCACTGTTGGTGGGAGTACAAACTTGTATAGCCACTTTGGAAATCAGTATGGTGGTTTCTCAGAAAATTGGGAATCACTCTACCTCAAGACCCAATGATACCAAGGGAGCTCAAGCAAACCACAAGGACACTTGCTCAACTATGTTCATATCAGCATTATTCATAATAGCCAGAAACAGCCTAGATGCCCCTCAATCAAAGAATGGATAAAGAAAGTGTGATACATATACACAATGGAATATTACTCGGCCTTAAAAAACAATGACATCAAGGTCTCCCATGGGGAATCAGCAGAGCGGGGTTGGGTTTGGGGGATGGGGGGATGGGGGGTGGCTTGGGAGGGAGGGCTGGGGGGTGGGAGGAGGGAGGAGGTGGGATCTGTGGGTGGTATGTAGAGTGAGTAGAAAAATTCTTAATAAAGAAAAAAAATACATTGTGGACATGTATGAAAAAAATGACATTATGAAATTTGCAGGCAAGTGGACAAGTGGACAGAACTAGAAAATATCATCCTGAGTGAGGTAATCCAGACTCAGAAAGACAACATGGTATGCACTCACTCATAAGTGCATAATAGTTGTAAAACAAAGGATAACCAGACTACAACTCACAGCTCCAGAGAAGCTAGGAAACAAGGAGGATCCTAAGAGGGATGTATTGATCACCTTGGGAAGGAGAAACAGAGGAGATCCAGATGATTAAACTGATGATTGGGACGGGG
>CABHPQ010149436.1:0-16601 GCA_902168405.1 Peromyscus aztecus | reverse complement strand
GGAGTTGTGAGTAGCAGTGTAGTCATCTTTGTTTTACATCTAGTATCCTCCTATGAGTGAGTACATACCATATTTGTCTTTCTGAGTCTGAGTTACCTCACTCAGGATGATTTTTTCTAGATCCATCCATTTGCCTGCAAACCTCATGATGTCATTGTTTTTTCTCTGCTGAGTAGTACTCCATTGTGTATATGTACCACATTTTATTTATCCATTCTTCAGTTGAAGGGCATCTAGGTTGTTTCCAGGTTCTGGCTATTACAAACAATGCTGCTATGAATATAGCTGAGCATGTGTCCTTGTGGTATGATTGTGCATTCCTTGGGAATATGCCCAAGAGTGGTATAGCTGAGTCTTGGGGAAAATTGATTCCCAATTTTCTAAGAAAGCACTATATTGATTTCCAAAGTACCTGTACAAGCTTGCATTCTCACCAACAGTGGAGGAGAAATTGAAGATGTCAGAAAATGGAAAGATCTCCCATGCTTATGGATAGGCAGGATTAACATAGTAAAAATGGCAATCTTACCAAAAGCAATCTACAGATTCAATGCAATCCCCATCAAAATACCAACACAATTCTTCACAGACCTGGAAAGAACAATACTCAGCTTCATATGGAAAAACAAAAAACCCAGGATAGCCAAAGAATCTTGTACAATAAAACAACCTCTGGAGGCATCACGATCCCTGACCTCAAGCTCTACTATAGAGCTATAGTAATAACAACAGCTTGGTACTGGCATAAAAACTGACATGTGGACCAGTGGAATCAAATTGAAGACCCTGACATTAATCCGCACAACTATGAACATATAATTATTGTGAGTGTCTTAATTAGTGATTCTATCACTTCAATGAAACACTATGACCAAAAGGCAATTTGGAAGGAAAGGGGCCTTTTGGGTTTATACTTCCAAATCATAGAATTCATCATCAAAGGAAGTCAGGACAGAGACTCAAGCAGGGCAGGAACCTGGAGGAAGCATCTGATGCAGAAGCCATGGAGGGGTGCTGCTTACTGACTTGCTCCCCGTGGTTTGCTCAGCCTGCTTTCTTATAGAACCCAGGACCACCAGCCCAGGGATGACAACACCCACAATGGGCTGAACCATCTCCCATCAATCACTAATTTAAAAAATGGCCTACAGGTTTTTTTTTTTACAGTCCAATCTTATGGAGGCATTTTCTAATTTATGTTCCCTCCTAAAGATGACTTTAGCTTATGTCAAGCTGACATAAAACTGTCCAGCACACTACTTCTGTCTTAGTCAGTGTTCTATTGCTGTGAAGAGACACCATGACCATGGCAACTCTTATAAAGGAAAGCATTTAATTGGGGCTTGCTTACAGTTTCAGAGGTTTAGTCCACTATCATCGTGGTGGTGAGCATGGCAGCACCGTAGGCAGACATGGTGCTGGAGAAGTAGCTCAGAGTTCTATATCTGGATTCACAAGGATCAGAAAGAACCAGCGCTTCTGGACCTGGCTTGGGCTTCTGAAACCTCAAAAGCCCACCCCCAGTGACTCACTTCCTCCAACAAGGCCACACCTCCTAATCCTTTCAAATAGTGTCACTTGCTGGTAACCAAGAACTTAAATCTACGAGCCCATTGGTGATCTGTGTCACATGCTGGTATCCCAGTCCCGGGGGCCATAAAGGCAGGATCAAACGTTCACTGTCATCCTTGGCTGCATAGCAAGTTTGATGCCAGTCTGGGCTACATAGAATACTACTATCTTAAAAAAAAAAAAAAAAAAGTAGGATGTAAAAGTTCCTAGAGCTGGGTATAGTGTTGCACGCCTTTAATCCCAGCACTCAAGAGGCAGAAGCAAGTGGATCTCTATGATTTCGAGGCCAGCCTGGTCTACAAAGTGAGTTCCAGGACAATGAAACCCTGTCTAGAAAAAAGAAAAAGGTTGTTGGGTTGCCTATTTGTCTCTTCAGCTCTGTTGGGTTTTGCTTAATTTCTTTATGAGTCTGTTGTTAAGTGACTGTACTAAGCAAAAACAATAACATGAACTCTGTTGTTTGTTTGTTTGTTTCTTTTCTTTTTTAATGTTTGGTGACAAAGCCTCACTATGTAGCTCTGGCTAGCTAGGAACTCACTATGTGCCCAGGCTAGCCTTGAACTTGTAGCCATCCTCCTGACTCTGCCTCCCGAGTGTTGGAATGATGGGCATGCATCACCACTGTTTTTGGTTGTTTTTGCTCTTTTGGAGGCCCATCACCCAGCTCCCAAATAAATCACACACGGAGGCTTATTCTTAACTATAAACACCCGGCCTTAGCTTGACTTGTTTCTAGTCAGCTTTTCTTAACTTTAAATTATCCTGTTTACCTTTTGCCTCTGGGATTTTTCCTTTCCTTACTTTTATAATCCTACTTTCACTCCTGCTTTGTGGCTGACTGGGTGGCTGGCTGGCTGGGTGGCTGGGTGGCTGGCTGGCTGGCTGGCTGGCTGGCTGGCTGGCTGGGTGGCTGGGTGGCTGGGTGGCTGGGTGGCTGGCTGGCTGGGTGACTGGCTGACTGGCTGGCTGGCTGGGTGGGTGGCTGGCTGGCTGGGTGGCTGGGTGGCTGGCTGGCTGGGTGGCTGGCTGGCTGGGTGGCTGGCCCCGCCTTTTCTCACTCCTTGATTTTTCTTGCTCTTCTCTTTCTTTCCTGCCAGATTTCTCCTTCTATTTATTCTCTCTGCCTGCCAACCCCGCTTATCCTTTCTTCTGCCTTCCTGTTGGCTGTTCAGCTCTTTACTAGACCATCAGGTGTTTTAGACGGGCACAGTAACACAGCTTCACAGAGTTAAACAAATGCATCATAAAAGAATGCAACACAGCTTTGCATCGTTAAAACAAATGTTCCACAGCACAAACAAATGTAACACATCTTCAAATAATATTCTACAACATACCACCACACCTAGTTTAAGAAGAAAACTTTTAAATGATAATAGGTAGAGGTTTAGTCTATTCTGAAAAAAAAGAAATAAAAATTAAAGCTTAAATAAATGAAACAATAAAAACAGAGAAAGTCAACAAAACAAAAAGTACTTCTTTGAAAAGATCAATAAAATTAACTAAGTTATAGCTAAACTGACCAAAACTAACTAAATAAATAAGAACAAGAAAAAGAGTCAGATTACTAAAATCAGGAAATGAGAATTTTGAGGTAATAATATCTTCCTAGTAGCTCCACCATCTGGGTTTGTGCAGGGAAGCATCCCTCTGCCAAGCCTCCTGTAGGACCTACACTATTCTGTTTCTTCGTATCTCTTTAAATTTCTCATTGGAAACTAGGCGTGTTAAATAATGTAGCTGACAGTTCTAGAAACCAGGTTTTGCTGCTGCTGTTTGTTTTCGTGGTTGCAGCTGCTGCTGTATTTGTTGTCTGTCTTTCCTCGACTGATTTTGAAGTCTCTACCCTTTGCCGTGTACAACCACTAAAGCCTCTGGCTAGCTTCGCAGTCCAATAACAAAACAGGGATTTCCTTAGATCTCTCTACCTTCCTGGTAGATGCTCCACCCTTTGCTGAGGGTGCTGTACCTGTTGCCTTCAGTGCACTAGCAGGCTAGACCTCTGACCTAGAATCCAATCCACTTCCTGCTGGAGCAGCACCTTGGGGTGAGCAGGCTGCCACAAGATCCCCAGGACTGAGTCAGAGCTGCTAAAAGCCCCCTCCGGACATCTCTAGATTTTCTTCATAAAGTTTGGCCAGTCTGTCCTTTGCTTCAGTGAACAGCACCACCAGAAATGGCAACTTTAAAATTACCACTGACTTTTGGAGGTTAACCAAATCAACACAAGCTCCGTGAATGAGGCTGTTCCAACAGTTTGCAAATAGAGACCCTTCTCTGCGGATGGGCTCTTTAAGAAGCATGAAGCTGCTGACCGCCTGCAGGAGCTGCTGGTTTGAGAGTGGGTCTGAGGTTTCGAGCCTGGACGTGGGAAAGGGTGAAAATGAGACTCCTTAAATACCACTACACTGGCTACAACACTCAGCCATTGCTCTGGGAGACAGGCAGGGGAATCACTTTGTGGGTTGATAACTCTTAGGTTCATTGCTAGAGTTCTGAGAAACTTTGATGTTGACCATTTTTGCCAATGACTTCTTTTTTTACTCCGCCATGCAGGAAGTGCTTCCGGCCTGCTCTGCTGTTTCAGTCACATTTCTTTACTAGTCCCCTGGGACTCCGGGAGAGCAATAACCCAACATGAGAGTGCATATCGGAGCAGCCGCTGTGGAACTAGAAGGACACTGCCCAAAGAGATTAAAAATTGAACTACAAAAGGGCCCAGCAATCTAACTTCTGCGTAATGCCTGGAGGAAAGGAGGTGGTTCCACATGAAGACACCTGCACTCCCCTCTTCACGGCAGCATTTTTCAGGGAATGAAAACAAGTATCCATTAACCAGCAAATAGATAATGAAACTGCAATGTGTATATAAAATACAGTAAGATATTATATTGCCCACCCCAATTTGACACACCATGGATAGGATCAAAAGACATCATTCAAGTGAAATAGGTTACATAAGATAAAAATCCTTGCTGGGCATGGCGGTGGCACACGCCTTTAATCCCAGCACTTGGGAAGCAGAGGCAGGCACATCTTTGAGAGTTTGAGACCACCCTGGTCTACATGGTGAGTTCCAGGACAGCCAGAGCTGTGTAGAGAGACCCTGTCTCAAAAAACAAGTAACAAAAATATATATATATTAAAATACTGCATGGCCTCTCTTCTGTGTGAAATCAAAAACTTTTCCACAGGGATAGAGAATAAAACAGGGACTGGGGAAATGACTCAGTCTGTAAGGTGCCTACTGCCCAAGCATGAAAGCCTGAACTTGGGTCTCCAGCTCCCATGTAAAGGCTGGGTGTAGGCACCTATAGCTCATCACAGGAAAGGGAGAGAATAGGCAAATCCCTGGAGATCAATAACCAGACACCCTAACAGTGAGAGACACTGTCTCAAAAAATAACATGAAGAGTGAGTGATAGAAGACAATACCCAATACCGACCCATCCTCAACACAGCCATCCGCACACACACGCACACACACACACACACACACACACACACACACACACACACACAAACATTGGGGGTCCTTGTTTGTTTGTTTGTAGCCCTAATCTGCCTAGAACTAGCTGCTATATAAACCAAGTTTGATAGTTTGAATGTAACTGGCCCCCATAACCTCATAGAAAGTGGCACTATTAGGAGATGTGACTTTGTTGGAGTGGATGTGACCTTGATGGAGGAAGTGTGTCACTCTGAGGGTAGGCTTTGAGGGTTCCTATGCTCAGGATACCACCCAGTGAGTCACTGGACTTCTGTTGCCTGAAAGATGTAGCATTCTCAGCTCCAGCACTACCTCTGCCTGCATACTGCCGTGCTTCCCATCATGATAATGGACTGAACCTCTGAAACTGTAAGCAAGCCACCCAAATTAAATATTTTCTTTATAAGAGTTACCATGGGGTCATAGTGTCTCTTCACAGCAATAAAACCCTAAGACAGAAGTTGGTACTGGGAATGGGTTATTGCTGTAATAGGCCTGACCATGTGTTCTTCTGGAGATTTTTGGACTTTGGTACTTAGGGTTATGAAAGCAACAGAATGCTTTAAAAACTGCTTAATGGGTCATAATAGTAGAAGCTTGGAAGACAGAGGTGCTACAGTTATTTGAACTGTGGCAGGCTCACTCAAGAGGTTTCAGTGGAGAATTTTCGTATGTTGCCTAGAGATCATTCTTGTGATATTTTCATGAAGAAAGTGGCTGCCTTTTGCCCTTGTGCAGTCTGCCTGAGTCTAATGTGAAGAGTTTTGGATTAATTCCATTGACAGAGAAAATCTCAAAACAGCCTAGTATAGACTCTTTCTGTGGTTATTAGTGGTAACTCTAATGAAGATTTATAATGAAAAGGAGCAAGCTGAGCATGGTAAATTACAAAAAGTAAATTTTGAGTAGAAAAAGAGCACCAGGAAGTGGAATGGAGCGAAATCCTGTGCTCAAGAAGATAAACGATTAAGAAATGGAATAAAGAGAGTGGTCACCTCAGGGCAAGATCCCACCCAGCTAAGTTTCCAAATTGTGAAAAGGAGCTAAAGAAAAGTTTAGAGCCAGATGTGGTGGTGCCTGCCTTTAATCCCAGCACTTGGAAGGCAGAGGCTAGCAGATCTCTGAGTTCTATAGAACAAGTTTCAGGACAGCCAAGCTTAGGCAGTGAAAGACAGAAAGCTGGTGAAGATGTCATTGAATGAGGGGGCCGTGTTCCAGTCCCAGAAAGCAGCAGAACTTGGCAGCTTCAGCCACATGGTTCTGGCTTTAGAATTATGGATAGAAAAAAGGAGTTATGGAATAAAGCCACTGAGGCCAGGCATGTGTCAGGGGTGCCCTGAATAGAGGCCTAGTAGAGAGGCCAGTGAGTGAAGCTGTAAAGTTGAAGCCTGGATTGCCTTAGAGAACCCAAGATGTTAGAGATGCCAGAGCCATGGGATACCTGCTGAGGAGAGCTGCTAACAGGGAGTGGATCCAGCCCAAGGGAAAGAAGTGGGTTGCCATCAACAGAACTGAATGAAGTTGGAGATGTGGAGAGCATTTTGACATCAGACATGGAGATGCAGAGTTTGGAGTTTGCCCAGCTGGTTTTCAGTCTTGCTTTGGTCCAGTTTTCTTGCTATGCTCCCTTCCCTGAATTTTGGAATGGTAATGTATATCCTGTACCTTTATATGTTGGAAGTATGTGATCTGCTTTTCGATTTTGATTTTTACAGGGGGTTACAATTAAGAGATTGCATGAATTGCAGAAGAGACTTTGAGCTTTGGATTTTTAAACATTGTTGTGACTGTGATAGACTATGGGGACTTTTGAAGTTGGACTGAATACATTTTGCATTATGAAATTGTTACAAGCTTATGGAGGCCAGGGAATGAAGTGTGGTAGTTTGGATGTAATTGGCCCCCATAATCTCATAGGCATTATTAGGAGGTGTAGTTTCGTTGGAGTGCGTATGGCCTTGTTGGAAGAAGTGTGTCACTTTGGGGGTGGGCTTTGAGGTCTCCTATGCTCAGGATACCACCCAATGAGTCAGTCAACTTCCTATTGCCTGCAAGATGTAACACTCTTAGCTCCAACACCACCTCTGCCTCCACACCACCATGCTCCTCATTATGATGGTAATGGCCTCAACATCTAAATTTGTGTAAGCAAGCCCCTTCAATTAAATGTTTTCTTTATGCAAGTTGCCATGGTCATGGTGTCTCTAACCAAGACACCAAGCTAACCACAAATTCACAGAAATCCACCTGCCTCTGCCACCCAAGTTCACTACCAACACTGGGCCCTCAAAACTTTCTTTTTTATTAAAAAAAAAAAAAAAAAAAAGGCAGGGTCTCTCTTTGTAGTCCTGGCTGTCCTAGAGCTTACTATGTAGACCAGACCAGCCTTGAACTCACAGAGATTCTCCTGCCTCTGCCTCCCAAGTGCTGGGATTAAAGGCATGCAACACCACATTCAGCCCTCAAAACTTTAAAATAGTGGTTACCCCCGTGGATTAGGAGGAAGAAAGGGATACATAGGTCAAAGGCTACAAAAGTAGCAGGCAAGTTCTACTAGTCTAGAGATCCAATATGCAACATGAAGACTATAGTTATAATACACTGTATTCAAATGAATAGATTTTAGCCACTGTGACTCCAAATGGAGAAACCCTGTGGAATGATGGGCATGCCAGCTTGCTTCAGTACAGTAGCCGTTTTACTTTCTAGATGTATCACATACCATATGTTGTATACCTTACTTTACACAACAAAATTTACATCACGAATTAGAGAGACGGAGAACCCTAAAAGTTTCCGAGCATTCAGTCAGCCTCCATCAGACCCCGAACTAAGAAGCCTTAGAATGTCCCTATCTATCTCCCCAGAGCCAAGGTACCAACGGCGGGGAAGTGCAGCAACCCCCTCATGAGGCCAGAGTCGCCAGGCTAGAGCGGAGCGGGTAGGTACAGGGCAAGGTGAGAACCTCTTGCGCTGTTGGCGAATTGGTGTCTGAGTGTGTTGCTCCCTGTATCAGTGCGGTGCATACCTGTCTTGAAAAGGGGCACGCAGTTTTGTTTCAGAACATGTAGAACCATGGGCAACATTTGAAACTGCCACAGCTGATTCATGTTCCGTCCATAAAGCTGGTTGTGGCGGGCTGGCCGATCGGACGCTGGAGAGGTAGAGAACTAAATGTCTTCCTTTTTTCATGCTGTAGACATATTTAAAATGAAGAAATGGCAGCAAGGGGTCCCTCAGGAGTGTTGTACTTTCGATGTTTATTGCCAACCAACCAAAAACAAATATTTTTGTTTAAACAAATTTTTAGACAGGGTCTCACTATGTAACCCTGGCTGGCCTGGTATTAGCTATGTAGACCAGGCTGGCCTGGAACTCTCTAGTTAGATCAGGCTGGTCTCTGCAGCCTGGGATGAGAGTTAAAGGTGTGAGCCACCACACCCAGCCAAAATTTTTAATACAGCTGATATATATGTGATGGGTGGTCTTCATTATCAGCTTTGTTGGATTTAAGATCTGTTGAAACATGTCTCTAACATGTCTATGGGAAAGTTTCCCAGAAAAGTTTAACTAAAGAAGGAAGAGCCGCCCTGAGTGTGGATGGCATCATCCCATGGGCTGGGGAACACCAGTCTTCATCTCTGCTTTCTGACTGTGGACACCATGTGACCAGCTGCCTCCTGCTTCAAGTACCAGGCCTTCCCTCATAAGGCCCTGAATCCTTCTGTTCTTAGACTGTGAGCCAGAACCAATCCTTCCCTAAGCTGTTTTTTATGGACATTTTGTCACAATGAGAAAAATAACTAATACACGATGCAAGGATAATGCGCTCTGTTAATAGTAGCAGAGTTACTTGAGGCCCTTCCTGGACACAGGCCCAGGCCATCCCTCTCTTGGCCTCTCCTTGCTTCCTTGCTGGGGAGTTCTCTGCTCCCCTATAAGAGGAAAAGAGTTAGAATTCAAGTAAATTAGTCTCATTCTTTCCTGCCAGGATAGTTTCAGCTCAATGGTTCCATGTTGGATCCTCCTACCAAACTGGTGGGGAAGTGTGCCCCTCCCTACCCTGTCTGTAACACACATCCCTCCCCAGTTGGTGTCCTGCTTCCTGTTTCAGGACTGGAGCAAGTTACCCCTCACACTGCTCCTCTCTTGTCTGGCCCAGGGAACCATTACAGAGCACTTCAAAATGAGACCAGAAGTTATGGCCTTCTCTACATAACTCATTCTCTGCCTCTCTGCAAAGGAGCCCTTCCACATCTGGGTGTTTTATAGAGAGGGGGTTTCACACAGACCTTTTCTTTCTCTCAATCCATGTTCAAGCTCCAGATTTTGGCCAAAGCATACCAGAACTTTGTCTGTCCAGCTTTCATCGGATCCTAATGGGGGAGGAGCTAGCTCCAGTTCCACATTTGACGCAGACCAAGTCACCTGAGAAGCAAGCACATGGCATCATAGCGTGGATTAATTTTTCACCCAAGTCAATAAAACTTAGTTTTATATTAAGAAACCATGTGTCATTCCCTTTTTTGTTTTTGGTTTTCCTCTGTGTAGCCTTGGCTGTCCTTGATCTCACTTTGTAGACCAGGCTGGCCTCAAACTCAGAGATCCACCGGCCTTTGCCTCCCGAGTGCTGGGATCAAAGGCATGCGCTACCACCACCCAGCTCTAGGAATCCTGTATCATTCCCAATGTGAAGAATTGTGCTCTAGGGGGCTGGAGAGATGGCTCAGAGGTTAAGAGCACCAACTGCTCTTCCAGAGGTCCTGAGTTCAATTCCCAGCAACCACATAGTGTCTCACAACCATCTGTAATGTGATCTGGTGCCCTCTTCTGTGTACATAATAAATAACTAAATCTTAAAAAAAAAAAAAAAAAAAAAAAAAAAAAAAAAAATGTGCTCTATTCCTTGCAGGATACTAACTGTTATGTCATTGCATTGAGGAATCTTTGGCTGAGCTGGTTAGGGATTGCAGGTCTCTCGCGGCTTCCAAGCCATAGGTGCAAACTCCAATACTCTATCTCTCTATCTCTCTCTCTCTGACAAAAGAGAAAATGGGGTTATAGCGTATTCTAACACATGCACATCATGCTGTAACTCATACCTGGTGGCTTCAATTATTTTTGCTGGGAATAATAAAACATCATCTTAGAACACAAAAGATCAGCGGGCAGGAGTCGCACACTGTGCACAAACGTATTTAACACAAGAAGCACACAGGGTTCTGGGAGCCATACGCTCCTCAGTCACTCTTCCTCATGCTCCTCGTGAGCGTCCTTATGACTAGAGGAAACTTAAAATCTAGTGCAGGGAAGTTTAACATCCACCCTTTTGAAATGTGCAAGTATTGCCTCGAATTGCAAGAATGATATTTGCTCTAGCTGTTTACAGACCCTGACCTTTACCCTGGTCCTAAACCTTGCCCCATTCCTGGTGCTCACTGATCCCTGACCCTCCAAGTTGAGAGCCCAGCCCCAGTCCTCGCCCCAAGTCCACACCTGCCTTATGGGATTTCTGGCCTGACCTGTGCTCACTGACCGGACCTCTCCTACCATTCCACCTAGGAGGTCCAGCTTCTGCAGATCCTAGCCTGCCTAATCTTGGCTAGATTTTACTTGAACCCCAAAGCTAAAAGGAGTGAGAGTATGGGACCTGAGGGATGTTTCCATCCGAGCAGCAAGAGGCAGTAGCGGGAGGCGTGAGCAGAGGCCGTCACATGCGTGGCTCTACGAGCAGCATCAAGGAGCTCAGGTTTTGTGTTAAAGACCGTGGGAATTCAGTAGAGAGTGAATAGAAGAAAGGGTGGCCGTGAAGAAGTCAATCACGAGACAAGAGACACAGTGTGCCAGCCAGGGGAGGGTCGTGGTCTGGCAAGGTCCCGCCAGATCAATAGAGATGAAAGAAGTGTGTGATATTACCAAATCAGGAAGCAGAGCTGACAGGGCTTAGGGTTAGCTCACACATGTAGAACTGGGTGGAGGGGAGAAAATATGAGTCCTGTCACCATTCCGAGTACTGGGCTGTAAGCATGTGCTGTACTGTACACAGTTTAAGCAGGACTGGGGTTAAAGCACAGGGTTTTGTGCATTCTAACTAAGCAAACAGTCTACAACTGAGCTACAGCCTCAGACCAATACGGCATGTGAGTTTTATTTAATTTAATTTTTTATTTAATTACACATCCTTTAAAAAGACAAAGCAGGCTGGTGAGGTGACTCAGCCAGTGAAAGTTCCTGCCACCAAAACTGGCAACCTGCATTCGACACCCAGAACCACACGGTAGAGGAAAAGAGCTGACCCCCAACAAGTTGTCCTTTGACCTCCACACGTGAACCTTGGCACGTGCATGTGCGCGTGCACACAAGCACACAAGATATGATATTAAATTTTTTATTTTAAAAATGTAATAAAAAGTAAAGTTTGAGAAAAAGAAAGAGAAGATGTACAGGTGAAATAACATGATGTTTTGGGTGTAGTTATGAAGTGCTGTCCTCCAGGCATGATGTAGCCACTGAGCTCTTGGTAGAGGCTATGCATCTGCGGGACAGAGCTAAACAGGAAAATTCTATCTCTCTCTTGATTTTGCTGTTATTGTAAGACTATCTTTAAAAATAGTCTATGTAGCCCAGCGTAGTGGTGCAGACTTTTAGTCCCAGCACTCGGGAAGCAGAGGCAGGTGAAACTCTGAGCTCAAGGCCAGCCTGGTCTACAGAAGGAATTCCAGCACAGCCAGGACTACACAGAGAAACTCTGAATCAGAGAGAGAGGGAATTTAGTAAGGTGACCTCATAAAAATAGGTATACAGAAATCAATAGTGATAACAAATGAAGCAACAATCAATTATATGAAACAAATAACAGAGATTTCTAATAAATAACAAAAAGATGATAAAGCTGGACATGGTGGCACATCCCCTTAATCCCAGAACTCAGGAGACAGAGGCAGGCAGATCTCTGAGTTCGAGGCCAGCCTGGTCTACAGAGTGAGTTCCAGGACAGCCAGGACTACACAGAGAAACAGGGTCTGCATAGGTCCTCTGCGTAAATGTTGTGGCTGTTAGCTTGGTGTTTTTGTGGGTCTCCTAACTTTGGGAGTGGATGTGTCTCTGACTCTTTTTGCCTGCTCTTGGGACTCTTTTCCTCCTGATGGGTTGCCTTGTCCAGCCTTTTTCAGAGGGCTCTTGCTTTGCCTTATTGTATTTTGTTTTGTCATATTTGGTTGTTGTCTCTTGGAGGTCTGCTCTTTTCTGATGACAGATAGAAAGGGAGTGGATCCAGGGAAGAGGGGAGATGATAGGGGGAGCTGGGAGGAGTAGATGGAGGGGAAACTGTGGTTAGGATGTACACACACACACACACACACACACACACACACATATATAAATTAAAAGACAGTGAAATAAGAATAAACTTGCAAGATGTAGTGGTTTAAATGTAATTGACCCCCATAAGCTCATAGGGAGTGCCACCATTAGGAGGTGTGGCTTTGTTAGAGTAGATTCGGCCTTGTTGAAGGAAGTGTGTCACTGTGGGGGTGGGTTTTGAGGTCTCATATATGCTCAAGCCATGCCCAGTATCTCAGACCATTTCCTGTTGCCTGTGAGTCAAGATGTAAGGACTCTCAGCTCCTGCTCTAGCACCATGTCTGCCTGCATGCCACCATGTCGCACAATGATGATAATGAACTAAATCTCTGAAAATATAAGCATCCCAATTAAATGATTTTCCTTTATGAGAATGGTGTCTCTTCACGGCAATAGAAACCCTAGCTAAGACACAAGATATCCGATACTTATTGAGCATGTGGGGGGGGGGGGAATCTCATGTAACCTAGGCTGGAACTCACTACCTGGACAAGGCTAACTTTGAACTCCTGATCCTCCTGCCTCCTTCCCAAGCTCTAGGATCAGAGGCATGTGTCACCTGGTTTCTTCAGTTCTAAGAACGGAGCCTCCCGCATGCCAAGTGAGCCCTCCACCCACTGAGCTCCACTCACCTCCAATATTTATATAAACAGATTTTAAACCACTTAGTTTGGAAATGAGTTTATAACTCAGTGGTGGAGCCCTTGCCTAGCAACCCCCACCCCAGCCCAACACAACAACAAAAAAGATAGAGAGAGAAAGAACCTGGCCACAGCGCCATTGCTGTGCAGCCCTTGAGACTGTCCACAAGGAGTTACCAACTTCCAAAACACTAAGAGAGGCCACAGGCCCAGGAGGAAAAAGAAGTCAGTGCTTTAACAACCCGGGGGTTTGTTCCCAAGCCTGACTGGGACTCAAATACTAGAAAGGGAAAACTAACTCCAGCAAGCTGTTATCTGACCTCCAGAACTGGACCATAGCGCACGCACACACTCAAGAGCATACATACAAACACACCACACATACATACCTATGTACATACATACATAAATATAATATATATGCATGTATATATACATACATAAATATAATAAAGTTTTTTTTTATTTTAAGTGCCCTCTTTCAGTGCAGAGCCTCCAGCACAGCAGGCCAGCGCTCTCCTGCTGAGGCCTGTTTCCAATCCCAGAGCCTTTCTTCTGACCTGTAACCTCCCTCCTTCTCATGACCAATCGGGCCTAACCGTGTACATTGTGTTAGAGCTCTGAGGGGAAAGACTTCCCCAGTGGAAGAGTTACAGCTCAGAAGGGAAAGGAAGCCTGGCAGTCAGGAGCCAAGGAATACAAAAGTCAGGAGCAAAGTCACACAAGAAGAACCCAAGAGAGAAGAACCAGGGAGGGTGGGCAAGAAGCCACAGAGAACCAGCAGGAGATGGGGTTATACAGTTTCTTGGGGGCGGAGCTTTCCAGGGTGGGGATTTGTGGGATTTCAAGTCTTGAGCTTGGAGTGAGCCCAGGGATTGGTGGGTTTTCGAATCCAGAGCTTAGCCGCGGGTGTCTAGAGGGGCCGGGACGGCCATTGTGGCCGTTGGGGTCCTCAGGGGAGGACCCTGCCACCCGACTGTCTCGAGGGGCTTACACGCATGATGCTTGGCCACCATTTAGGGCAAAGGCACGCTGCTGATTGTAAAATCCGAGGGGGTGTGGTAGGGGAATCCAACCAGAATTTCTGGGTTGCACAACCTGGAGAGACCTGAAGACAATGAGTCAGCTTTGCCTCCAGCCTTTGATCTTTGTGAGGCCGTGATCTGAAACATGTCCCCAGGCCCCCTTCCTCCCCTCCTCTGAGGTAAGTCAGCATGCTCAACTCTGTTCATCTGCCCATCACACGGTAACATAGGCCCTGCCATGGTCCTTCACCCACATAAAACTTCTGAAGAGCCTGTGGGGCTGTATGACCCATGCTACTGGAAGAATTTCATACACACGCTCCACCCAGGAAAGAGAATTACCAGGCAGGAGTCAGGGAGCAAAGTCCTGCCATGGGAGGACGGGAGACTTATATCGGCCAGACCAGGCAGAGGCAAAAAGCCAGTGTCCCGGGACGCACCAGCGAGAGCGGGCGTCATGGATGTCCTGGTCCCGTTCCTGCAGCTGCTGGTACTGCTCCTCACACTTCCGCTGCACCTGCTGGCTCTGCTGGGCTACTGGCAGCCCATGTGCAAAACCTACTTCCCCTACTTGATGGCCAAGTTAGCAAAAAGCTCCAACAAAAAGATGGAAGGCAAGAAACGGGAACTGTTTAGCCAGATAAATGATCTTAAGAGGACCTCCGGGAAAGTGGCCCTGCTGGAGCTGGGCTGTGGCACCGGTGCTAACTTCCAGTTCTACCCGTCTGACTGCAAGGTCACCTGCGTGGACCCAAACCCCAACTTTGAGAAGTTCCTCACAAAGAGCATGGCTGAGAACAGGCACCTCCAGTACGAGCGCTTCATCGTGGCTTACGGAGAGGACATGAAACAACTGGCGGACGGCTCCATGGACGTGGTGGTCTGCACCCTGGTGCTGTGTTCTGTACAGAGCCCCAAAAAGGTCCTGCAGGAAATCCAGAGAGTCCTAAAGCCGGTGAGCAAAGTGGGAAGGGTGTGGGCCTGGGGCAGATGAGTCCGGCCTTGGCAGCTCCGGAGTTCAGGACCCCGGATGGGGAATCCGGGGAAGCTGATGTAGCCCACCCTCTAACAGCAGAATACACCATCAGAATGGCCTGTGGTCTAGGACCTCAGGCCTGTTCTCGTGGAGAGCAGATCTGTATGGGACGCAATAGGATGCTACGGAAATGCAGGGGAGTGTGCTCAGTGCAGTGGGAAGGAGCTGTGAAGACACCGAAGACGGTGAGGTTTAAAATGAAGAGTTATGGTGTGGAGCAGAAATGTCAGGGGGAGTAGAGTCTCAGAGAGGTTGAGCTGGGTGTGGAAAGAAAGGAATTTAGGGCAATTTCCAAAGTTTCTGGCTCACACCACTGAAGTGGGAGTGGATGAAATGGCCACTTGCTGGAATGGCAAAACTCTGTTCTGAAGGGGTTGGGTCTCAGGATCTGCTAAGACATCCACGCGGAGAAGCCACACCGGTTAGAAGTTCAGGAAGTCAGGACACGATGTGGCCTGGAAAAAAAGAGCTATGGCCAGTGTGACCTTTTAGTGGTAATTCAGTATGCGAGTGAATGAAACCCCTGGGAAGAGGACATGGGGTAGGGGAGGCCCTGAGGAGGCCCTGCGGTAGCCAGAACCCTGGGGTGTCCTGGTTGTGCTGGAGTCTCAGGAGAGGCTGGGATCACGTCTCTGTCTAGCAGGTATGTCTAACCCTGGTTAGCTATGAAAGTGACCCAACGCAAAACTGTAAATGTGTTTAAAATACAGCGAGGCTTTTTTGGGGTGCCTTTTCGCAACTTAATCACAGAGTTCTTGAGCGTGAACATGGTAGACAACAAGTGTCATGTCACAGTGCTGGAAGGTCCCACGCCTGGACGAACCCTCAGTGTTTCCCGTTCCCCACCGCATGGTCCTTGTAGTCGTTCTGTGAAGATCTCTCACCAGCCATGGCCGCCGCCCAGTTACCAGAAGCTCCTTACACGCACTTCGCACTTCGAGGAGGGCAGGAGCCAGACGCACAGACAAGTCGGGAGTCCTTTGTTCCACACACTCTCAGGCCAGAAGCTCTTACTTCAGAGAGATCCGACAAGCTGGGTCTGAGAGAAGGAAGGGGGCGTGAGACCCAAAGAGCAACATGGAGTAGATAAGTGACCTTAACTCCCTCCTTCCTCCCTCCCAGGGAGGACTGCTGTTCTTCTGGGAGCACGTGGCTGAGCCTCGGGGAAGCTGGGGCTTCCTGTGGCAGCGAGTTTTTGAGCCCACCTGGAAACACATCGGAGATGGCTGCCACCTCACCAGAGAGACCTGGAAGGACCTTGAGAAGGCAGGGTTCTTTAATGTCCAAATGGAATGGCAGCCTCCTCCCTTCAAGTGGTTACCTGTTGGGCCCCACATCATGGGAAAAGCTGTGAAATAACCTCCCCCCAGGAGCCCATCTGCTCCCTCCCTGCCTGTAGTCAGAGCCACACACACACACACACACACACACACACACACACACACACACACACACACACACACATACACACACAC
>CABHPQ010149434.1:0-16696 GCA_902168405.1 Peromyscus aztecus | reverse complement strand
TACCACTGTCACCTTTGGAGGCTGACTCACAGTCAGCGGTGTGTTCTAACCAGAGCAGAAGGGATTGGGCACTTAGAATTCTCATTTCTAGCCTTCTGGGAGATTTTGATTTCTCCCCTGGTTTATCTTTCTTTCTTGACGTGTTAATGGATTATGATAAAAGACTTAATTTAAGGGACCAAGAAAATTATTTCCTGAATTCTGTGTCCAAAACGATTGTAGATCAAAAAGGCTTTGTGGCTGCTGGGCAGTTTGTGATTCTCTCTTCCAGAAACCTAGTTGTAAACTCTAGCCCCTGCCATTTTGAACCACTTTTAGAATTGTCCAGCTGATAGGAAGTGTAGTCTGTGAGCCAGGTATTTGGTAAGTACAAGGACAGCGATAAGGCTTCAGTGGTGGTCAGGGTGGTATTTATCTTTCTGGGATTTGTGAGAAGGAGGAAACCAGCCAGAGACAGGCCAGGAAGGAGCAGTAAAGTATGGAAGAAAGGGCGAGTCACAAAAATAATCTCTGTGGCTCAGTGGCTGAGAGCACTTGCTACTCTGGCAGAGGATCTAGTTTGGGTCTCAGCACTCACATCGAGTGGCTCACAACAGCCTGTAAGTCTAGCTCCAGAGGATCTGATCCCGTTTACTGGCCTCCAAGGGCACCCACACTTATGTATGCAAACATACAACACAGAAACAAAAATGAAAATAAAATACATTTTTTTTTTTTTTTTTAAATCTCTGAAGGGATGGAGAGATGGCTCAATGGTTAAAAGTACTTGTTGCGCCGGGCGGTGGTGGCGCACGCCTTTAATCCCAGCACTCGAGAGGCAGAGGCAGGCAGATCTTTGTGAGTTCGAGGCCAGCCTGGTCTACAGAGCGAGATCCAGGACAGGCTCCAAAGCTACACAGAGAAACCCTGTCTTGGAAAAACAAACAAACAAACAAACAGAGTACTTGTTGCTCTTCCAGAGGATCCAGTTTCAATCCCCAGCACCCATATGCATTCGTCTGTAACTCCAGTTCCAGAGGATCTAATGCCCTCATCTGGCATCCAGTGGCGTGAGCACATGCACACACACACACACACACACACACACACACACACACACACACACACGAGAATGTGGCAAAATACCCATACACATAAAATAAATAATGATATGACTCTTTAAAAAGCACCTCCCTGAGGGCTGGAGAGATGGCTCAGTGGTTGGGAGCAGTGGCTGCTCTTCTGGTAGACCTGGGTTCAATTCCTAGCACCCACATGGCAGCTCACAACTGTCCCATTTCCAAGGGAAAAAAGACTACTCAGCCATCTCTCTCCAGTTCACAATTAAAAAAAAAAAAAAAAAGCACCTCCCTGACATTAAAAAGAAATCTCCAAAAATATGAAAAGCTATGAGAATTGCAACATTGTCATAAGGGGAATATAAAAGGGCAGGTAAGTATAGATAGACAAATACTGTGGCTTTCAATGTACTGTGATCTGTTCAGTTGAATAGCCACGGACTCTCAGCACATTGGAGAATGTAATGGTCTTAGAATTCTGGCATTCCTGAAATCAATAGCAACTGCAGAGATGAGGGAAGGGAGCTTCCACCTCTGGATCTCTAGTCATGAGGAGGGCTGTACAAAGATGCCACACACAAAGTAGCTCAAGAGCATAAGGGATGTTTAGTAAAGCTTGCAGTTCAGAGTGGGGTGGTATGTACACAGAAAGGCTTGGTACTTTAATGCTGGTAAGTGTGACAGGAAAAAAGCTCTTGTTTATCGGCACCTGTGACATTTCAGTCACAGTTGACTCTAAATAGCCTTTGTGCTTCATGTTTCAGATATAATTGTAAGAGCTTATGTTTTCCGAGTGTATTTATTTTATGTGTGGCTGTTTTGCCTGCATGTATGTCTGTGCATCATGTGTGTGCCGAGTGTCCATGGAGGTCAGAAGAGGCCGTTGGATCCCCTGGAACTGGAGTTACAGACTTTTGTGAGTCGACATGTGGGTGCTGGAAATGGAACCTGGGTCCCCTGGAAGAGCAGCCAGTGCTCTTATTTGGTGAGCCGTCTCTCCAGCCCCTGCTTTTAGGAGTTAGTTTAGCTCCTGTGACCAGCTCTTGGTGCTTAGCCAGAGGACCATGAACATGCTGCTGATGTAGTTAGCACCTCTTCTTCCTGACGGTGAGGAGTGGTACAGCTTTCTACACAGTGTGGTTTGTTTCCAAGTGTAGAAAACACACAGTTAATGCTTACAGCAGAAAGTAAGTCCATCTAACAACACCTTTGATGTTGATCTTTTGAGAAATTAGCCACCCCTAATAAAACAATAAAATGAGAAAGGACATTCGAGGTGTGTTAGCATCACCCTGTTAAACTGGAAAACAATCCTCAGCTTCCATGGCTTCTAGCAGAGAAATTCCAAGTCAGCTTTGTCCAGGGACTGAACATCGGAAATGATTTCCTTATCAGCGATCAAGATGAATCCTGCACTGTTGAACTGTCACAGTCTGTTAGGACGGCTGCTGCATTCTCATCAGTGGGAAGCTTGGCTAGAATGACTGGTCTGCCTCCTTTGACACCAGAGTCTGGGCCAGGGTTTTCCTGCAGGGACAGTAGGGTGGCCCGGTATTCTTGGACCTGATGCTCTGCCTCCTACCTTGCGCTTCTTAGTGGCACAGATGGTTTAGGCCTCCCGAAGACTTAGCAGCGGGGACGGTGCTGTCTTGGCCTGTTGCTCTCACATTTCTCACTTGTGGACATACTGGGGGGATGGAGAACCAGTGGGAGTGCTGGCTTGCTCCTGCTCTGTCACCCAGAGAGGACTCTGTCTCATTGGAATTGGTTTATTTTCCAAGACAGTGGCAAACCGTATTTCTTCTAATACAAGGACCCTTTTTAAAAAAAACATTTTAATATGTCTATTTTATAAGACAGTGTCAAGATTTCAATAAGATATGGCAATCTGGATTTGAGTAGACTTAGGGAACACTAAAATAGTATGATAAATATAAATGCACATAAAATTATTTCATTTGAGAACCCAAAGTAAAGTAATTTGGTACTTTGGTTTTAAAAATAATAGCCCGAACTGGACGTGGTAGTAAGTATACACCTATAATCCCAGCTCGCAGGAGTCTAAACATTAGTTAACATTCATAGGCACAGAGACATGAGAGGAAAACATACCCTCCTATTGAGCTGGTGGATCTTGCAAAGTTCTCACTTAGTGTTGTATGTGTTCAGATTGTTTTCATAACGTAGAATTACTAATTTTTTTCTTTTTGGTGGTTCTAGGGATTGACGTAGGATTGGACTAGGGCCTCACACACTCCAGTCACTTGTGCTTGGCCACTGCACGACCCCCACTGCTCATTTTTCTTATTGTTGACAAAATGACCCATAAACACCTCCCTGGGGTGTAATTGCAAGCAGGACAGCAAGCTGGGCTGTGACAGTCCATGTGAGTCACTCCATGCCTTACTACACATGCTCTCCGTCAGTTTGGAGTCTTCTGAGTTTGTGCTGGGGAGTGCCGCAGTACCTCCCTCTTTCATCTGGATGAGAGCTTCTCTTGTCTTTGTCCAAATCTGTTCTGTTTGTGGAAGGCGGCTGCCACAGGTGGTCCAGGTCATGTCTTTCTGTATTAATACACTTCATACTACAGAAGGTATGGACCTGAGTTTAGCTAGCAGTGATAGGGTACTTCCTGTGAGCTCTTCCTGTGGTCTGAGCACAGCATGACATTCTGGGGAAACACAGATGAAAACACACGAATCCTGCACACAGTCCAGGGTACAAAGGCAGCGTCTAAAGGAGGGGCGGGGGGGGGGGGTGACTTGCTGCTGAGGGCAGGCTACATGCTGGTGCTGTCCATCTAAAGGAGGGGCGGGGCCGGGTGGGGTGTGCTGCCCAGGGCTAGCTGCATGCTGGTGCTGTCTGAGCCATTCTGAAGGATAAATAGCTCATTTACTCTGTGTAAAAGAACATGATTTATCAAAGCAGATAATGTGAAATATGGGATTGAAATTCTATCTTCCTGCCCCACTTAGTACATAGAACTGGGTTGTCAAAGAAGTATTGAGATTTGTTTAGAAAAATGAAGAATGGCTTAGAAAACACAGAGAAGTGTGAGAAATAGCTAGATATTAACTATGTTATTGTGATCTCATAATTAGAACAGTTTGTATGGTGCACACACCTGTTGGCAGACTATTAAGGTAGAGTAGCAAGTTCAGCTGTAGACCAGTGTACTTCCGAGAGTCTTTACTGTGGGATCTGTAGCCGGCATTGCAGATCACCAGGGCACACAAGTCCTATTGAAGTACTGATGTTTACACAGGGGAAGATGGTGCAGCGCACACCTGCCTCCCACTTCACTCTCTGGATTAGAGATCTGATTGATACAAGGGTACACGTACCAAAGGAAACCCGCGGAGTTTTCTTTCTCTTTTTCTTTTTCTTTTTTTCCTTTTCGGAGCTGAGGACCAAACCCAGGGCCTTGCGCACCACTGAGCTCAATCTCCAACCCCCAGTGGACTCTTCCATCACTTGGACTTTATATATAGAAAGACTTTCCGATGCAGTAAAGGCCACATAAAATTGTTTGTGGTGGTGGGAAAACAACAGAAGTTTACCTCTTGGCAATTTGTATCTGGTATCTCTAACATAGGAAGAGAAATTAAGGGAAGACAAAGCCAGAAGTTGGTGGGGAAAATGGTCAGATGACATGAACATTTATTTTACCTCAGCGGCACAGGCACTTGCTGCCAAGCCTGATGACTTGAGTTCACTTCTTGGGACTCACGTAGTGGAAGAAATGAACAGGCTCTGACCTCTGCATGAGCACCTGGCCACCAGTACTGTCTTAGTACTGTGATGAGATGCCCTGACCAAGGGAACTTGTACAAGAAAACATTTATCAGGAGACGAGGCTGTTTGTTGTTGTTGTTTTTTTAACCAAAACAAAACCTCACACAAAACATGCCAGGTGCAGTGGCTCACGCCTTTAATCCCAGCACTCGGGAGGCAGAGGCAGGCCGATCTCTGTGAGTTCGAGGCCAGCCTGCGCTACAGAGGAAGTTCCAGGACAGCCAGGACTACAGAGAGAAACCCTGTCTCCGGAAAAAAAGGAGGAGGGGGAGGGGAGGGAAGGAGGGAGGAGGAGGAGGAGGAGGAGGAGGAAGCAGCACCACCACCATCACCACATGGATTAATTTAACAGACGATATCTAACTGAATATTCAAAATTACTGTCATCATTTTAGAAAGGCACATTCTTTTGGTATCCCTGTCAGAATGTATAACCTGAATCTAGTTATAAGAATATATCAAAGCTGCCAACATTAGGGGATGTTTTCTGAAAATAGACTGTGCAACAATGTCACGGTAATACAGGACAGGAAGACTATGACAGTGTCCCGGATTATAAGAGGATAAAGAATCAGGATGACTAAAGGAAATGTGTGTCTAGATCAGGAGAAGCTAGCAGGAAACCATGGCGTTATGGGACAGCTAACTGAACTGCAATGTGGATTGTGAATCCAGTGTAGGATGGGTGCATCGGTGTTGAGGTCCCAGGTTAAAAACAAGGTCTCACTGTGCAGCCTTGACTGGCTTCTACCTCACAGAGATCCACTTGTCGCGGCCTCCTGAGTGCTTGCTAGAGCACACCTGCTTAAGTTTCCAGATTTCATAACTCAACAGTGGTTATATAAGAGGAAAATTCTGACTCGAAGGAAGTATTAGTAAGACGTGCATACTCATTGATTTCACCCCTTTCCTTGGAGTTAATGCTAAGGAAATAATTAGATGTGTCCTAAGTGAAAATGTCAAATTATTCTTATTGTGGACAGTAGTAAGAAAAATCTAAACAACTTAATATTTGATATTACAGGGTTGCTTAAGTTGGGATCTGTTAATTCAGTGAAATACTCTGGAGCCCTTGAAATTCCACTGTGGAGCTGTTTATATGGTTAGAGTTTTTATTTGTGTTAGTCAGCGCTGTTGGGGTGCACGAGCAGCTGCCGACTTGGGCTACCTTAAATAGCTGGTGTAGGTCACAGAAGGAAACGGCCGAGAAACCCCTAGAAAGGGAGAGAACTCCGGGGATCTCACTTGAAGTTCAGAATCTCTCCTTCTGGGTCGTTGTCATTAGCTCCCATGTGCTCTGGGACCTATGCTTTCTGATTCAGAGTTTAAATCCCCCCAAAGAAGGGTCTGCCTGGACGAGCTCATCTGAGGTCACACGAGAGCAGAGAAGGCTGGAAGGGTGTGGCTGGAGCCACTGCTGGGGGAGGAGAGACAGAGCGTCACGTGGGACGTACCCTGGGTTTGCTCTACCTCAGCAGGATCTGTAAAAGCCTCCTTACTTCCCTTTAGTCTTTGTGTGTGAGGGGGCAGATGTACATGTTTGTGTGTGCACGTTTGTGTTGGTGTGACTGGCTGTGTACTTGTGTGTACTTGTGTGTGCAGGCTAGAAGTCCAAGTTCAATGTCTTGTAAGAGGGTCATTCACAGAGCAGCGGCAGAATGCGTCATACTGTATGCAGAGTGGTGGGGGTGGGGGGGGTTGTAGTGGGGTGGAGAGGCCAGAGTTCTGTTTGGAATATGTTAATTTTCAGGTACCTAGGATATGTGCAAGAGGGCAGAGCTGTGTGCAGACTGGAAAAGGAGTAACATGTGCCCCTGTGACTTTGTAGACCAGAATCATCCCTTCTGTTCCTGTGCACAGACCCGAAGGGTCTCAGCTGAGTTCTTCCCAATAGCCAAGTACACCCTAAACCACTTTGGTTGGACATGTTCTGATCAACATTTTCAGTTTAGGACCCAGTAAATATTTCCTTAGAATTAACTTCAGTTCACTTAGAGGAGGGCTCCCTCGGGCACAGGTGCTCGCTAGACTCCCGGCCCTCTGGCCCCTTAGCTGTGGCCTATAGTTGGGTAAGCAGTCTTCATTGTTCTCTGTGACATTGCTCTTGACTTCTTCTCTGTCTTTGCCTTTTATCTTAATTGATCTGACTCAAAAGATAAATAAAATCACCTAAACCTCTCCCTTGCCTAATTTTTTTAATTTAATTTAATTTTTTTGTGTGTGGTTTTTTGAGACAGGGTTTCTCTGTGTACCCCTGGCTGTCCTGGAACTTGCTTTGTAGACCAGGCTGGCCTCGAACTCACAGAGATCTGCCTGCCTCTGCCTCTCAAGTGCTAGGATTACAGGTGTGTGCCACCACCGCCCAGCCCCCTTGGTGTTTTTGACAACCTGAGTACCAATAGTTCATCCTTCAGAGGTTACCATCCAGCACAAGTGCAAATAACTCCATCTGTTTAACTTTTCAGATATCCACACAGAAGCGGTTCAGGCTGCCCTGGCAAAGCACAAAGAACAGAAGATGGCTTTGCCCATGCCCACCAAAAGACGGTCCACGTTTGTCCAGTCTCCTGCGGACGCTTGCACGCCTCCCGGTAGGTCTGTCAGAACTTCTCTCTGTGACAGTTACTGAGGTGAGACCTGGAAGCGTTTGCACATCATCAGGTGAACTTAAGGCGTGCTGCCCTCTGAAGGGGTGGATGTTGCCACTTTGTGCACAGCATGGAACAGGGCATCTCAGACCTGTGCAGGCAGACAGCTTCCTTCTGACTCTCCATACTCATGTCTTCTGTGAACACAGGCCAGGCCCTTCTGTGAGGACAGGGCTGCTTGCTGTCTCTCCAGATGAGACCTGTAGCCATCGAGTTAACCCATCAGTCTCCTCAACTGAGGCTTCTTCTCAGTTCAACAGCCATCCTAGGAGTGGGTAGACTTGGGATGGAGTTATGTGTGTAAAATCATTAAAGATTTTAGGAGTACATTAGTACAAATTTGAAAAAGATCTGAAAAAAGTAGACATTTGTTAATATATTTTTATATCTTTAAAGTTTTCCTTTTTATTGTGAGTTCCAGAGATAAGTGAGAAATAGATAGATCCCTTCCATCCTTTATTCCTTCCAATGTGAATTTAGGAGTTAGAATTTCATATCCTAGGACTGACTAGACAAATCTCAAATTTCTTTCCTATTCAGAATGTTTCACCAAACTTATAAATACCTTATTTTTTTTCCCTTAGATCAAATGCCAGATAATATTTTTTAATGATTTGTTTATTTTTATTTTATGTGTATGAATGTTTTGCTTGCATGTATGTATGTATACTGTGTATGTGCCTGGTACCCTTGGAGGCCATAAGAAGGTAACAGGTCCTCTAGAACCAGAGTTTCAAACTGTTACAGGTACTGGGAACTGAACCTGGGTCCTGTAAGAGCAGCAAGTGCTCTTACCCCTATCCCCACCCCGTCCTTGCCATGGCTTTGCAGAGCTTCCCTGAAGGGCTGCACTGTGTGGTTGGTTTTCATTCACAGCTGCCATGCTGAGCTGTGCTTGTGGATCCAGGCTCTTGTTAACAGTTTTCTTCTAGGTTTGAACTAACTTCTCAGAGCACTTGGGTTTGCTGTGGGCTCATTAGCTGTGTGTGCTTTTTTCCCTTCACATTTGTGTGTCAATATGTTTGAAAGAGAAATAGCTCTGTGGCTTCAAGTGTTTCTCAAATGTAACACAGGATACCTCTAGCAGACTAACACAATGAGGCATTTTGTGTCCCTAATGGTGCGTACTTCAGACCCACTCATTCAGAATCTTGGATGGGTTCCCTTCCACATTCGTAGAGTATACAAGTTGGGTCCTTGGGCACAAAGGGGGCTCTCAGTCCAGTAGCCGTCCATGCTGGCAGATCCCCTGCAGCATGGCTGAAGGTTCAGTTTCAGTAAATGGCACAGGGTAGGAACAACGTGACGTGCAGTTCTCAGAAGCAGCCCTCTCCCGGCCTCTGTCAAGGCAGTGCGGGTTCACGGTAAATGGCCGCTCTCATGGCTCTGCGCTAACAGTGAGAGTGCCCCAAAGACTGGGAAAGGGTTCACAAGGAGCGGAGCCCTTTTTATCAGTCTTTTCATAAGAATCACTGCCACAGGGGATTCACAGCTGCTCCCTGATGAATGGAACCATAGTTGTTTGCCGTCTACTGCGAGCCTCTGAATTTCTAAATCTGCATGCTCTGCTCTGTGTAGAATTTTCAAGATGTAGCATAATGTTCTTGATCACATTACACATGTTAATAATTTCATAACAAAGACATAGACCTCTCTCCTAAGGCCCAGGTTCAGTAGAACAGGGTGATTAGGCTTCTTGTCCATTTATCTTCCATTCTAGAAGTTTCTGAATAGGAATTGAGACACCTCCATATGTTATTTGGGACATCTGTGTTTCCCAAGAGGAGATGTTAAGGCACAGCAGCCTCACACAGTCCCAGGGAGGTGGATCTTAGTGTTCTTACCCAGCAATTCTGCACACACCAAGCATGCTGCAGAGAGGGCAGGTGCGAGGGCCTGTGTTCTTAGGGGTCTGCTAGCACCTTTCATGTTAGCAGTAGAATTTGCCATTCTTGCTGGGTGGTGATAGCACACACCTTTAATCCCAGCACTTGGGGCTGGGGTGGGGGTAGAGGGGTGGAAGGGGTAGAGGGATAGCGGGGTGGAAGGAGGGGGAATGGAGCAGAGGCAGGCAGATCTCTGAGTCCAAGGCCAACCTGCTACAGAGTGAGTACCAGGATGGCCAGGGCTACACAGGGAAACCCTGTCTCAGAAAACAAGACAAAAGAGCATGGCTATGCCTGCCATGTTGCAGTTCAAGACACTAATTGTGTGTCCCAGGACCTGTGACCGCTAACTCAGATATTACAGTTTTATCTGGCTCATCCAATTTTCTTTTTTTGGTTTTTCGAGACCGGGTTTCTCTGTGTAGCTTTGCGCCTTTCCTGGAACTCGCTCTGTAGACCAGGCTGGCCTCGAACTCACAAAGATCCGCCTGCCTCTGCCTCCCGAGTGCTGGGATTAAAGGCGTGCGCCACCACCGCCCGGCTCATCCAGTTTTCTTAGCCCCAAGTACCCAAGTTAAGAGGCTGTGTTATAGGGGTGAGAAGGAGGAAGAGAAATGACATGATCGCTCATCATTGAATGTTTTTAAAATCAGCATCTGGCAAGTTAAAAAAATGATCCAAAGGTGGACAGCTGGAGAGAAGGGTTGGTGGGGTCTGGATGCCCAGCACTGTCGTCTCTAACTCCAGCACTGCATGGGGAGGATGTAGATGGATTCCTGGGGTTCACCGGCCAGCCAGTCAGCCTGGCAGAAATGGCATGCCCATGTTTAGGGGGAAACCCTGTCTGAAAAATATGGTGGAAATCTATTGTGGAAGACACCTTGAGTCAGCCTCTGGCCTCCATAGGCTCACCCTGCAGGTGCACCCACACACATCCTACCTCATGCATACACACAAATAACCCAAAAACCGTGGGCCACATTTGCACACACATCCTACCTCATGCATACACACAAATAACCCAAAAACCATGGGCCACATTTGCACACACATCTTACCTCATGCATACACACAAATAACCCAAAAACCATGGGCCACGTTTGCACATTTCACAATATTTTAACCTTGTTCTCTGTGCATTGAGCTGTCACTCCACACATCAGGTGTGAAGGCTCTTCCTCTTTGTGTTGTGTTGTGGGGACCTCACTTCCGGAGCACTGACCACTGAGCTGCTTTCCCTTTGGGAGATGTATAGCCACCTGGATTCCTAACCTGATGAAAAGGGTGTAAGGCGGAAAACCCCAGAAACTTTGGCTTCACTTATGACATCACACAGTTTGGAAGAATGGTGAATAGTTGGCATGGAAAATGATTTGTCTTTTTTCATAAATAACTTTCAAATAAGGTACCAGTCAGTCTAAAATGTGACTATTGGTGTCTACACTAAATTGCCATGGATTTGAAAATTTACATTCTCTAAGTGTATATTGATTTTTAGTTTTAATGCCTGTAGCCTTTCCCCATCTTTTAGACTGCTTGAATTCCTATCGCCCATTTCTCCTATGTGCTGAGATCATTTACTGATGTCATGAGGCAGTTACCTCAGCTTTCTCTGTAGAGTCTTTGTGTAGCACCATTGCTCATTCACACAGAAAAACAATGCGAACCCACAGCATTTATTTACTTATCTCTGCTTCTGAGCTTTTTCTGCAGCTGTGTGGGCTTTTATTGTTTCCTTCTGCAAGAGTGGGCAGGTGACCAGATAACCTCCAGCATTGTGACCTCAAGACTGGCGCTAGTGGAGGGAAGCTTTGTGTGGATGTGTGGGAGTCCCATACAGGGGCTTGTTTGTCAGTGGCTATGGTTATTCTTGGGGATGGAAGACAAGGATAAACTGTCCTCTCCATAGTTTGTTCTTAAACTTTTACTACACTATTTACCTCATTATCTATATTTCTGTATATTAAAATGATGTCCTGGTACACATTGGGATATTGTTAGTTTGTCATCTACCTCAAGGATGCCTTACAGAATTATGGTTCCTTACACTGTGCCAAGGACTTTGACATAACAAAGACTGCCCTGCCAAACTTGTGTTTCTCATAAGTGCTTTGGGAAGTAGGAAGAGCAGACATTCTGTAGACATGAGACAACAACATGTTCACGTCACCGAGTGACTTGCTCATTGTAAAATAGTAGCGGTCAGATTCAGTCTTCTTCCTGAGTGCATCAATCTACCAATTGTCACTGGTAGGAAATTCTTTTACCTAACAGCTGCCTGTGTATGTACAGTACTAGAATAGTGTACATTAAATAGCCATTGCCTCCTGAGATCTACAGACCAAAACACTGTTCAGTCAGTTAAATGTTTCTTGAAAGGGAATACCTGGGCTGGGAATGAGGCTCAGCATGCCGAAAGTCCTGGGTTCAATCCCTAGCACCACATGACAGGTTTGGTAGCACACAAAGAAGGTGCACGGTCCTCTTTAGTTACATTCTAAGTATGAGGGTGGCTTAGGTACATAGATCCTGCCCCCCACCCCCCAACCCCCCATGAAAAAGATTGGTAAAGGAGAAATCTGGTAGACTACCAGCTGGCAGAATTCCCCAAGGATTGTAGTTTATTTAAAACCACAAAGTAAGCAGCGGATAGACTAGACCCCAGTAAGGGATGGGTCTGGGTTGTTTTGTCAGCGTGCTTCCACTGTTCAAAGGGTTATGAGCTGTAGTCACATGTACTTGAGGAATAATTCATGAATATTCAGTATTCTTTAGGCCAATGGATAACATATACAACCCACCATGTCATCAGGTCAAATTTGTGTTTTTCAATAGCTTTTTGTAAAATTTAAGGTTTGCTAATGAAAGTAATCTCATACTTAACATTATTGCATACGTTTCATACACCACTCAGAGAAGTAGGGACGAGGGCTGCAGGCACAGGGCTGAACTGATGATGTCAAGGTAGATCACCTTTGGGAGCTAGTAAAGAAGACACTTGAGGAACAGTAACCAACTCCAGCAGGGCTAGAGTGTCACTCAGTCCACACAAGGCCCTGGCATGGATCCCTCGTACCCTTCCCACACAGATGAACACAAAGAAAACAACAGATAGGATGAAGATGCCTGAGATCTGGTAAGTCCAGAGCAGTCGTGACTAGTTGGTTAGTTAACTAGTGAGTGAGTGTGTGTGTGTGTGTGTGTGTGTGTGTGTGTGTGTGTGTGGTGTGTGTGTGGTTCTCTCCTTCTGCCCTGCGGCCCCCAGGGATTAAATTTGAGCTGTCAGCCTTGGTAACAAGCACCTTTACCACTAAGCCATATAGCAATTCCCAGAGGGACTGATCCAAAAGGTCATTCCTGAAGCCAGTTAGCATTTTTGCCTCTCATCCTGGACTGTTTTATGTTGAGTCTGTGCTTTCTTGAAAGTGACGAGCACTAGGTTGGGGATTTAGCTCAGTGGTAGAGCACTTGCCTAGCAAGTACAAGGCCCTGGGTTCGGTCCTCAGCTCCAGGAAAAAAAAAAGAGAGAGAGAAAGTGATGAGCACTAAGGGTTGTTATATATTCAGTCTGGCATTCAAATGGGCAGGAACTGGGTGTCACAGTGCAGGCCTGTAATTCATCGCCTGGGAAGTGGAGGCAGGGGCATCAGAGGAGTTGAAGGTCCCCCTGAGTTACTGAGCCAGTCTGGCCTGCATGAGTCTCTGTCTTAAAAGAACCAAAACAAAACAACATAAATGCTGTCTTGTCTCCCAGTATATTTATAGCATTTATTTTTCTGAGCAGATTTTCAATAGACGCAGGAAGTGTGGTCTGCTGAAATCTTGTTGCTCCTTGGGCAGTGGGCTGACGTCTTCCCCCACTCCACCTCCTTCCTCTCTTTAGTTTGAATGCACTGCCTAACTTTATCCTGCTCTGCCATAGGCCAGTGCAGCTGTATTTATCAACCAATCAGAACAACATATATTCACAGCGTACAGATAGACATCCCACAGCAGTACCCAGGAAAAACTGCTACTGATACATAGAGATTGAGAGACCCTGAGTAATTAGTGAATATTCCTTTTTTCCTGGTTTGTCAGGCAGCTCATGGTCCTGCCCTTAGAGTCTGACTAGTTTTTCATTCCCTAGCCAGCCTTCTGCACACAAGGATTGTTGTGGAATCTGAAAGTCCTCTTGGTAGCTTTCATTCTCCAGCCTAAGAGCTGCATGGCAAATGAGTGTCCACGGTTATGGGTTTAGTGTTAGTTTAAATGGCTCAGAGTTTGTAGCCTAAAGTAGACTCAGCCCTATCTCCAGAATGAAGAAATAAATGTGTATTTGTTTATTTGTGTGTGCACAGGGAAGGGATGTGGTGAGGTCTGAGGGCCACCTGCAGGAGTCAGTTCTCTCCTTGCACCATGTGAGTCCTGGGAATCAAACTCTCAGCTTGTCTGGTGAGCAGCAATCACCTTCAGCTCTGAGCTCTCTGGCTGCCCAGAACTAACTAGTCTTCCTTATATGCATATGCTTTCTCCTAGATCCCCCCTTTTACCCTGTAAAGATTTTTCTTCCTAAGTTTTAAATTTTCCCTTGCCTATGTAAAAACCGTCTCTCCTCCGAGTATTTCTGGAAGAGCTGAAGTCCCTGGACCTTTCTGTGTGCCGGAGCCCCATCCACCCTTTCTCCTTCTCCAGAAGATCAAGCCTTAACTGTTCCCTTGGTGGGTTTGCTCATCTGTTCTCTGAAGCGCTTGCTTGAAGTCGCCCAGTTCAGATGACATGTTATCTTGAGTTGTTGTTAGGGTGGTACACGACACCTGTCATCTCAGTGAACTATTGTTACCGCTCGCCTGAGCCAGTGTCTAGACCTAATTTTGGCATCTATGAATGTGCTGAATGGCAGGATGTGTTTTCTTTCTTCTTCTTTTTTAAAAATCTTTTTTATTTTGTGCACCTGAAGGTTTTTCCTGTATACGTATATCATGTGTTCTATACGTATATCATGTGATCTATACGTATATCATGTGACCTAGAACTGGCGTTACAGACAGTCGTGAGCTGCCATATGGGTGCTGGGAACTGAACCTGGGTCCTCTGAGAGAGCAGCAAGTGCTCTTAACTGCTGAGCCATCTCTCCAGCTCTGAGAGGAACTATTTCCAGGAACTAACTGGCTTATGTTGTTCCTCAGTATGTCACTGACCTTCAGGTGTTATGTATTTGGGTGTCATTTTCATCCTTGTAAGTCTTTTAAAATTCGTTCTTTTAAACAGTTTTATTGAATTAAAGTTTACAAAATAAATAGCTGGGGTGAGGAGTTAGTGCGAGGGTTTGAGCCCAGATCCCTGCACACCCCAAGCATGCACTCTGTCTTTGGGAAATAGCTACAACCTAACAGCACATAATTTAGGGAGTGTACTTTGCCATGTTTTGACATAGAAACACGGTTAAGATTATAACCATCTCTGCATTCTCCTGAATTCCTCATGATCCTCCCTGCCCCTGATAACCACTGATTACTCTCCTTCCATCTCTATACATTAATTTGCGTTTTTCTTGATGCTTATGTAACAGCCATACAGTTCTGTTTTCTTTTTCACAGCTAGAGGAAAGGACTTTTTTTTTTTTTTTCCCAGCCTAAGTATTTTGAGATTCTTCAATGTTATATCCATCCCAGCAAATCACTCTTGGCTGAGTCAGACTCCATGACATGGGGAGACTAGTTTACCTATCTGTATTTGTATGTTTGGGGTGTTTCCCATTTTAAGCTATTACAAGAAACATTCATGTATAAGTCTTTGTATAGATTCATGCTTTGGCTTTTCTTGGAAAAGTACCCAGGAGTGCAATGAATAGCCAATACAACAAGTGTTCAGAATTTTTGAGTGTATGGATATTTTTCCTGTGTGGTCATGTGGATCCCTGGAGCTTGGAGTTACAAACAGCTGTGGTCTGCCATGTGGGTGCTGAGAGACCAACCTGGTCCTTTGGAAGAACAGCCAGTGCCCTAAACTGTTGAGCCAACTCTTCAGTTCCAAGTGTTTACTTTTTAGATAAACATTTTAAATACAATGTTCACACGTGACTAAAGTCATAGCAGTTAAGAACAGTAAACTTTGGACATTTTTTCCCCTTAAAAACAATAAGCTAATCATTTATGTGTTCTGATTGGTTACAAATAGATCAGTGGAGGTGACACACGCCTTTAATCCCAGTCCTTGGGAGGCAGAGGTAGGTGGATCTCTGTGAGTTCGAGGCCAGCCTGGGCTACAGAGTGAGATCCAAGACAGCCAGGACTGTTTACACAGAGAAACCTTGTCTTGAAAAAAAAATTATTTTGTTGTTACTTCATAACTGTAATTTTGCTACTGTTTTGAATCGTAATGTAAATATCTGATATACACTGTTAGGGGCATGACCCCAAGGTTGAGAACCACTGAAATAGATGCTAGGCTTCTGATGAACAATATCAAATGGTGTTCTGTTAAATCACATCACATCACAAAGAGCAAACCATGCTGTGAAAATTGTTTCCTGGACTGGGGACATAACTCAGTAGCAATGTGTTTGCTTAGCATGCATGAAGCCTTTGGTGCAACCCCTAGACCCAACCAACAACCAAAACAAAAATGTTTTGAGCTCTCAGTAGGGACTCATGACTAATCACAGCACTCAGGAGGCAGAGGCAAGAGGACTGATTGTCATGAGTTCAAGGCCAAGCTATCCAGGACCACATAACATGACCCTGTCTCAAAAAACCTGAGTCAACCAAATGACTTAGCAGGTAATGGCGCTTGCTGCCAAGCCTGACAACCTGAATTTGATATCCAGGACTCATGATGGGAGGAGAAACCAACCAACTCCTGCACATTGCTCTCCAATCTCCATAAGTGCACCATGGTACGTACACACTCCCCAACAAATAAATAAATAGATTTTTTTAAAAAATTCCCCAAACCAAAAGAAATTTTTTTTTTTTTTTTTTGGTTTTTCGAGACAGGGTTTCTCTGTGTAGCTTTGCACCTTTCCTGGAGCTCACTTGGTAGCCCAGGCTGGCCTTGAACTCACAGAGATCCGCCTGGCTCTGCCTCCCAAGGACTGGGAAGGCGTGCGCCACCAACGCCTGGCCAAAAGAAATATTTTAATCTTGCCCAAATTTCTACAAATATTCCTGGTTGACAATTTTTTATTATGCTACAAAATAATAATATTAAAAAGAGCTCATTTTTATTTTATTTTTTTAAAGTTGTAGGCTCAGGCAAGTATTGTGGTCCATGCCTGTAAATCCATTCCCCAGGAGACAGGATCGGGAAGACCACTAGTACACGTCAG
>CABHPQ010149433.1:0-17301 GCA_902168405.1 Peromyscus aztecus | reverse complement strand
TATATATATATATATATATATATATATATATATATATACTGCTCTTGAAGAGGGCCTGAGTTCGGTTCCCGGCACCCATACAGCAACTTACAAGAGACCTTAACTCCAGTTCCAGGGGATCCGGTGGTCTCTTCTGGCCTCTCCCAACCCCAGACACACATGCAGTACGCTTAACATACACTCAAGCAAAACACTCATATGCCGATTTAAAAAAAAAAACAAACTTATTTTAAAGACATACTAAGTGAAAGATGCAAAATTGGTAACACAGGTTAGAATGTCCCCCGGGGTGTGAGGGAAACATGCGTGGAGGGGGCTGTGCCAGAGTCTGCAAAACACTGGCACAGCCCCCTCGTTTTGAGAGAAATATGTGAAATCAGAGATGGGGATGCCCCTTTAAGGAGCACGGCTCGGTGGGAGAGCACTCGTCTACGGTGCACCCACGAAGCCAAGGACAGCAGAAGAAACTGAACCAGATCATCAGACCCACAAGCACTCGGCCTAGCCCGGCAATATGCTGTCAACCATCTAAAACCCAGGGAGCTAAGCAAAAAACTTCTAATCGCACTTAGGGTCTGCTCTCTGCCGCCGCCGTCAGTGACGGACTCCTCGGCTGTGTCTCCCTGCCGATCAGACCTATCTGTTGGATTACTTTCCGAGAGTCTGCCCATGTCCAGCTGAAATGTGAGCCTCGAGATCCACCCGTGGCGGAGTTTGGGAGATGAGCTTTAACAAATGAGAGAAAGCCCCACCACCTCTCGACCAAAAGGGAGTCAGGCCGACAGCCGTTAGCACGGTTCTGCAGTTCAGCGCTGCGTACACGACTCTCTAGGAAGGATGGCATCAGTGTAGACAGTGGTTACTTTGGAAAGAGAAACAGGGAAAGAGGACACTTTTTATTGTTTGCTCATTGTCACCGATGGTCTTGTTTATTTGATGTTTCGGCTTTTTGATGTATATTTTTGAGACAGGGTCTCACTATGACGCCCTGGTTGGCCTGTATCTCATTATGTGGACCAGGTTGGCCTTGAATTCACAGAGATCCACCTGCCTCTGCCTCCCGAGTGCTGGGATTACAAAGCATAGCCTTGATTATATTCTTAAAAAAAAAAGATTTGTTTTAGCCTGGCATGGTGGCACACACCTGTAATACCTGCCCTTGGGAGGGGGGAGGCAGGAGGATCTCTGTGTTCTACAGTGTAAATTCCAGGACATCTAGGCTACACAAAGAAACCTTGTCTCAAAAAAATAAAATACAATAATAGAAAGATTTATTTTTATTTTTTAAGTGTGTGTGTCCTGGACCAGGACTAACTGAATTTACCACCACCACCAACAAAAAGATGTTGGGGGGGGCAGACGGGGGAGTTGGAGGAGGGAAGTGGGGGATAGATATGATTATATTAAATTGTGTACACGTATGACGTTCTCAAGAAAGAAAAATGATAAAATTACTTTCAAAGGTGACATAATAATGTCTTTTTTCCTTATACTTTTTTGCACAAAGAAACATTTTTTGTTTTTGTTTTTCGAGACAGGGTTTCTCCGTGTAGTTTTGTGCCTTTCATGGAACTCACTCTGTAGCCCAGGCTGGCCTTTATTTCATTTTTTTTTTTTTAAGACATTAAAAACTACAGGCTGGACATAGCAGTGCACACCTTAATCCCAGCAGAAGTAGAAGGAACTCTGGAAGTTTGAGGGCTGCATACTAAGATCATGTCTCAAATATACATATAAAATCTTTGGAACTGGGTTCAATTCCCAGCACCCACATGGTAGCTGACTCTAGGCATGCACAGGGGCACAGAGACATGCAAGCAAAACACCCACACACGTTAATAATAAAACTCACTTTTAAATTAAGATTGGAAATGTGGGGTGGTGGAATGCTTGCCTACCGTGTTCAAAGCCCTGGGTTTGATCCCTAGCACTGAATAAACTAGGTGTGCTATCTGAATGCCTGTGATCCCAGCACCTGGGGGGTGGATGCTGGAGGGTCAGAAACTCAAGGTCATCCTCAGTGTACAGATTTCAAGGCCAAGGACTCTGGACTAAAAAAAAAGTTTGTTTTTTTTAAACTAAATCTGGGGTTTGGTTAAAACCAGCTGGAAATATTTATTTGGTCTCTCTGTAATCAATACATCCAGAGCCCAAACAGCTGGGTTGAGGAGAGGAACTTGTGCTGGACACCTGCAGAGCAGGGCAAAGCCCTGGGCTTGAGCCAATCACCAAAACATTAAGTTACACTTAAAAAGATAAAGCCAGGAAAGAGTCGAGGAAGGAACTCCTTAATGGGGTGCGTTGAACCGGTTTTAGCAAGTCATTCTATTCCATTAAGTACTTAAATATTTATACTCTATACCAAGATTCCGGTGCTGGGAATGCAGTTTGCAAAACACTTATTGATGTGATCAAAAATGGATATAAAAAAAATCAAAAAACAAAAAAAACGTTCACTTCAGTGGTTTGTTATTCAAGAAAAAAACAGAAGAAAGTGTCGAACATCCGGCAATGGCACGTTGTACTGTGGTTCAGAGAGTGTGTTCCGCATGCATGCACGAGGCCCTGAGTTCCCATCAATCCTCCGTACAGACAGTAAGGAAGAGAGGGCGGGGCAAGGAGGGGAGATGGCTTGGCAGGTGAACCTTCTAACTGCCACACCTGACCTAAGTTTGATCCCCAGGACTCACCGGTGGAAGGAGAGAACTGACTCCCATTTGTCCCCTGACACGTGTGCCTTGGCATGCTAACACCAGTACACACACATAAACAAATGAGTGTCATTTTATCAAAGAAGAGGAGGAGAAAGTGAGTTACAACGCCATTAAAACAAGGGATGTTGGGCCAGGTGTGGTGGCGCACGCCTTTGATCCCAGTCCTTGAGAGGCAGAGACAAGTGGATCTCTGTGAGTTCAAGGCCAACCTTGGTCTACAGAGTGAGATCCAGATAGCCAGGGCTACATAGTGAGACCCTGTCTAGAAAAACACACAAAAGTGAGGTTAGTTTCTATATATTGACATGTCCGAGACTGCTTAACTGAAAAAAACAAAAATGTCTATCATGGGGCTGGGGAAACAGCTCAGTGGGCCCCGAGTTCAGTCCCAACACACACACACACACACACACACACACACACACACACACACACTTACACTGTCGATTGAGATTACATTTTCAAAGAAGATCTATGACAGATGAGCTCATATGTGAGCTGTGTGCCGGGGGCTGTGGATGGAATGTGTCACTCAGAGTACGTGCTTCTTGAGCTGCAAATGTGCAGTCCATGCTCTTCCTGCCCGTGGCCGTGAAGTCCACTTGGGCCCTGAAGACAGCAGGCTTCCTGACAATGCTTGTGGCTGCGGTGGGTATGGTGTGCACGTGATGTGTGGGAGACACAGTGAAGCAGACCCATCAAGCCATGACTGAAGGCGTGCTTTTCATCACAACGGGCTGCACCTCCTTGGCAGCATGCTCTTGGATGGTCATCAGACTATCACAGGCCTTTATAATCCCAACCCCCATGACTGCTGAGTGCGAGTTTGGCCTGCCATCTTTACTGGCCAGACAGCATCTGCTCTGGTCCCTAGGAGGCAGCTGCTCTCTTGCTCCGTTCCTGACAATGAAATCAAATCTGTGCACGACACACCCGGCCCCTACCCCAAGCTGAATTCTACCAAGTAGTGTGTGTGTGTGTGTGCTGGGGCTCAGCTTGTGGGTAAGGTGTGGGACAAAGGCCTCCTGGTCATTCCCTATACACCATGTACAATTCTCTGGGGGTGGGGAGAGAGAAGGTAGGGAAGATAAAATGTGGGGAGGGTGTGCCTTTTGTCCAGTAACAAAAAACTAAGTCTTATGGGGGTCAGGATATATGGATAGAACAGCTTTAGAAAACAGATATGGAAGCCAGCATGATGAATCCCAGCGCTGGGGAGGTGGAGGCAGAGGGATGCCCATTCAAGGCTAACATGAGCTACACATTAAGTTCAAGGTCAACCTAGGCTATATGAGACCGTGTCTCTAGAGGAGGAGGAAGAAAAGAAGGGGGAGGAAATAAAAGCCAGAAATGGAACCGTTACTGATTAACTACAGGTTAAATTAAAAATATAAAAGTATAGATGAGGCCAGGCGGTGGTGGTCCACACCTTTAATTCCAGCACTTGGGAGGCAGAGTCAGGCGGATCTCTGTGAGTTCAAAATCAGCCTGGTCTACAGAGTGAGTTCTAAGACAGCCAGGGCTACATAGTGAGACCCTGTCTAAACAATAACAACAACTACAACAAAAAACTTCTTCCAAAATAAAAAGACCTCTTTTTCTTTCTTTTCTTCTGAGACAGGGTTTAAAAAAAAATCAAACCAGAAAATCTAACGTTTTTGTTGTTTTTATTTTTTGAGACAGTCACTATGTAGTCCTGACTGGCTTGGAACTCACTATGTAGACCAGGCTGGTCCTGAACTCAGAGATTCTCCTGCCTCTGCCTCCACTGTGCTGAAGTTAAAGGTGTGAGATACCACACGCAGCCCAGAAAATCTGAAGTTTTTAAATAAAGAGATTAATATCCTTATTTTTCAACATGGGGGAGGTTTCAGTGCCCAGGAGAGAGACCCCCCCCCCAAGACTGTCCCCAGACAACAAATACACAGTTGCTTACATGTTGAATGAAATGAATTTTATGTGCTGATATGGAAAGATCTCCAAGGCTCAAAGGTAATTTTTTAAAAAGCACAAAATAGTATGTATAGTATGCGAGCATATGTATGAAAAATGTATGTGTGCTGACTAGTTTTATGTCAACTTGATACAAGCCACAGTAATCTGACAGGAGGGAACCTCAATTGAGAAAATGCCTCCATAAGATCGAGCTGTAGGCAAGTCTGTGGGGGCATTTTCTTAATTAGTGATTGTTGGGGAAGGAACGGCCCAGCCTATGGTGGGTGGTGCTGTCCCTGGCCTGGTGGTCCTGCGTTCTATAAGAAAGCAGGCTGAGCAAGCCAGTAAGCAGCACCCCTCCATGGCCTCTGCATCAGCTCCTGCCTTCCAGGTTCCTGCCCTGTCTGAGTTCCTGCCCTGACTTCCTTCGGTGATGAACAGTGATGTGGACGTGTAAACCAGATAAACCCTTTCCTCCCTAACTTGCTTTTGGTCATGGTGTTTCATCACAGCAATAGTAACTCTAATTAAGACAGTAGGCATGTACATGTGTGCTTCATTGTAAATGTATATAATGTATGCTTGTACATATGTACTTGATTCTAAGTGAATATAATGTATAGATGTATGCATGTACTTGGTTGTAAGTGTATATAATGCATACATGTATGCATGTACTTGATTGTAAGTGTATATAATGCATACATGTATGCATGTCCTTGGTTTTAAGCATATATAATGTTTTTGGAAGTGTCCACAGAAACTGGCAGTGGTATTTTTCTGAAAGAAGTCTACAGGTGAGAAGTACAAAGGAATATTACTTTTCATTGTAAATTTTCTATTATTTGAAGTTTGTTACATGTTCCTGTAAGACTTATTGAAAGTTTAAATTAACACAAGATGGGCCGTGTGTGGTGGCACCTGTCTTTAATCCCAGCACTCAGGAGGCAGAAGAGGCGGATGTCTGTGAGTTCGAGGCCAGCCTGGTCTACAGAGCGACTTCCGGGACAGCCAAGGCTGTTACACAGAAAAACCCTGTCTTGAGGGAAAAAAATTATAAGATGAGCAAGGCATGGTGATACACACCTGTAACCCCAGTACTCAGGAGGCTGAGGCAGGAGGCTTGCCATGAGTTCAAGACCAGCCTAAGCTACATATTAAGGTTGTCTGAAAAATAAGAAATAAAAATGAAAGCAATTGTAAAATGATAAAAAGTTATGTAAAATATTTAACGGGGCTGTGAGTATAGCTCAGGGTTAGAATGCAAGCTTAATGTGCAAGGGCCTATACTCAATCTTTAGCACCTTCCAAAAATATATAAATACATATAGTTTATGATAGTTTTATTAGACTTTATATATACGTATGCCAAGAATAAATGGAATCCTGGGTATAGTGGCCCATGCCTTTAATCCTAGCCCTTCAGGAGGCTGCAGCAGAAGAATCTCTGTGAGCCTGAAGTCAGCCTAGGCTACAGAGGGAGACCCTGTCTCAAAGGTGGGGGCGGGGAAGTAACAGGCTGGCTCACTGGGTGAAGACATGCACCACACCGCTAACATGAACTTCTGAGTTTGATCCCCGGAACACACGCAGGAAATGAGAACTGACTCCTGCAAGTGGTCCTCTGACCTCCCGGCTGCTGTGGCATGCAGACACATGCCTACACACACTTACACACAGAATAAAATTAAAATGTAATTTAAATGTTTTTAAAAAGCTAAAAAAAAAACAAAACAAAAGCAAAAAATCAACAAAAATAAAAAGCAAACGAATCAAAGAACAACAATAACAAAAGTAGAAACAAACATCAAATAGTTATTCTTTTTTTTTAGAATGTTAGTAAGACTGGGGTTTTTTTGGCACCCTCTATGCGCTCTTCTTTGTAACTTTGCCAACAGTTACAATGTATTGGGTTTATAATTATATAGTTTCCAATGCTATTAAAGAAAAAAAATCTACTTTAATTCTTTAACTGTAACAGCACATCCATGTCTCCACCACCCAGTGGCCAGAAACAGAAGCAAAGCATGTCTACCTCAGACCGATGACGTTCCTTTCTTCTCCACCAGTGATCTCTGGCCATGCTGCCTAGAGCCAGGCACCCAGCCAAGGGGGTTAAATATAACCCTCCAGCCAGCCTGGCCCCTCCCACCCCACCCCCCACCCCCGGGAACACGGGTACCAACACACTCAAATCTACACACACTCCATTCAAAACATTCCCAGCGGGAGAATTACAGAAAGCGCTGGATGGATAAAATGGAGGGCGCTCTCCAAGTGCTGAAGCCGAGGAGTGCCTGAGATCCTCTTTCTTGAGCCCAGGCTCGAAGGGAGGGGCTCTTGGGTCTGTGAGGACAGAAGAGCTAAGAAATGGGTGCATTGACCAATCCTGCGATGAGCCATGACATGTTATAGTTTCATGACTTCCTTATTCTTTTGTTTGTTTGTTTGTTTGTTTTGTTCATTCGGGGTTTTTTTATTTGTTTGTTTTTTTGTTTTTTTTAGACAGGGTTTCTCTGTGTAGTCCAGCTGTCCTGGAACTCACTCTGTAGACCAGGCTGGCCTCAAACTCACAGAGATCCGCCTGGCTCTGCCTCCCGAGTGCTGGGTTCGAAGGCGTGCGCCACTGCTGCCCGGCTGCTTCCTTATTCTTGTCTGGGCCCTCAGCTCCACATCAACTCCAGTTTCTAGCTCTTTTTTGTTGTTTTGGGTTTTTGTTTTGTTTTGTTTGTAGCCCAGTAGCCCTGCCTGGCCTCAAATTGTCAATCTTCCTGAATGCATCTTCTAAGTGCCGAATCCTAAGATTTTCGTCAGCTAGCCACGGTGGTACATGCCTATAATCTCAGCGCTTACGCAGCTGAGGCAGGGGGATCACCAAGAATTTGAAGTCAGTCTGAGCTACGTATCATTTTTGTTTGTATGCTGTGGGGCCTTGTTTTTGTTTTTCGTTTTGTTTTGAGGCAGGGTTTCACCGTGTAGCCCTGACTGTCCTGGAGCTCACCGAGCTCTGCCTGTCTCTGCTCCCTGAGTGCACCACCCCCTACCCTATAGTGTGTAATAAAGGATCATTAGCGGAAAGTAAGGAAACTAGCCCCAGAGCTGGTGAAAGCCCCTTGATTGTTTCTGACAGGAACTTGCTAGGTAGCCCAGGCTAGTCCTCCTTCCGACCTCCAGTCTTCCAAGCGGGGTAATGAGAACCAGGCCACCATGCTCCTGCTAGAAAACCATTCCTGATGTCCACTGCTGCCTCTGCCCTGGCCTCTCCTTAAGCTGCATATCACCACCCAGATCTAGGATTTCCCCAAGAACAATGCCCCTCCAAATCCCCGACACCAAACAGAGTCTCTGGAACACAAGCTACTTTTTATGTTTATTGAATAAACAGATATTGGCGAGAAATAGATACTAGTGGTTTGGATGAATCCACCCATAAGAGGGCAAAGTGCTTAGCGCCTCAAATTTCACTGTGCAGAGACAAAATGCATAAAGATAACATCTTTGATTTATTTTATGTGTATGAGTGTGTGTTTACATGTATGTGTATGTAAGTATGTACGCATGTATGTATGTGTACCTCGTGCACACCCAGTGCGTGTAGAGACCAGAATAGGGCAGCTGATTCCCCGGAACGGGAGCCAATGCTCTTCACCTCTGAGCCATCTCTCCAGCAATCCCCTTCCCCGCTTGTTTTTCTAGACACGGTCTCTCTGTGGAGTCCAAGCTGGCCTCAAACTTTCAATCTTCCTGCCTCCTGCCTGTGCTAGGACACAGGGTGTGCACCGCAGGGTGTGTTCGGCTAACTTAACTGTTATCAGGAGTTTACTTGGGGCACAGGGGCACACACCTGCAATACCACTCAAGAGGGTAAAGCTTGAAGGTTTCCTTAATTGAACTTGAACCACCCTGGACTACACAGTGAGTTAAAAGGCTGGCCAGGGACACACAGTAAAAAGCTGTTTCAAAAAATAATGAACAGGGGCTGGTGAGACGCCTCAGCGGATAAAGGCGTCCACTGCCAGGCCTGAGTTCCATTTGCAGGACTCACTTGGTGGAAGAAAAGAGCTGCAAATGTCCTCTGACCTGCACTGGTGTGCTCTGGCATGTGTGCCCCGCCCCGTAAATAAGTCAGCGTAATTTTAAAATAGGACAGAAACAGGCTGGGGAGTGGCTCAGGAAGGTCACTTGCTGTGTGCAAGGACCTGAGTTCATGGCTCTGGCACCCACAGAAAACCTGGGCATGGCTGTGTGTGCCTGTGACCTTAGTAGTGAGAGGCAGAGACAGGTGGATCCCAGGGCATCACTGGCCACCAGGCTAGCCTTGATGGTGGGCTTTAGGTTCAGGAAGAGACTGTCTCAAGGGAATAAATGGCCAGCAACAGAGGAAGACACAAATGTCCTCCTTTGGCCTCTGTGTGTGGACAAATGTGCAAGCTCACTCTCTTAAACACATATTTGTACATACACATGCATGTAGTACATATATTCCCACTCCCCAAATTAAAAAAAATAATGGATATGATAATCCTAGGAGGTATTATTATTATTATTATTATTATTATTATGGTTTTTTGAGATGGAGTTTCTCAATGTAGCTTTGGAGTCTGTCCTGGAACTCGCTCTGTAGACCAGGCTGGCCTGGAACTGCCTGGAACTTATAGAGATCCACCTGGCTCTGCCTCCCGAGTGCTGGGATCAATGTCATGCACCACCACGCCCGGCTGGGGGCGCTGGAGGTAAGTGTTTATTCTCTTCACTTTATAAATGAGGAAACTGGGGGTCAGAGTAGTTTGCCCACAGTCACACAGCTATGAACCAGTGAGCACGGCTTCAAACCCACATGGTTCTGACTGCACCCAAAGTGACCAAGGACCTGCAAACATCAGCCCCACGTCGGATCCTCCTCATGGCTCTGCCCTTACTGCCTCATGCTCTCCCGGGCTGTATTTCTCGAAGTGTTTTCAAGTAGAACCAGAGCCTTTCCTCACCCCCTTGTCCAACCTCAACCCCATTTCAGAAGCGCTTCTCCCCCGAATCCTTTCAGAGGGCCGTTTCTCCTCCACCAGGTAACTGCACACTCCGCTAACGGCAAAGCCTCCGAAGCCAAGTACCCGCTCCGTTAGAAATACCCCTGCAGAAGTCTCTCCACCTCTGAGCTGCTCTCTCCCAGCCCTGCAGGCTCCACGCTCCTGCGAGCCTTCCCCAGGGGCTCTCCCTGCAAAGTCCCACAGCCAGGGCTCCACGCTGTCTCGGAACCCACTCTGAGCCTGCCTTCATCAGCTGGCACAGGAGAGGTCCCAGCACCTCACTGTGGTTTTCCATCACATGTGCTGTTTGTTGCTAATGGGGAACACAAGATTAGGGGTTCCAGGACCTGTTCAGTCGTCAAGAAAGCACTCGGTAGAACCCAAACTTGAAGCCCTATTCTGTAGTGACACCCCTGGGTATTGTTGCCATGGCAATGCTTGAGAGACACTAGCCACAGTGAACATTGCCTCAGCTCTCCATTTTCCTTCATGACCCCTCCCCTCAAAGCTAAAGAGATCCTTGCTTTCCCTTCAGAGACCACAGGACCCTCAAAGTCATGATGGTGGTACCTGGCTGCAATCTCAGCACTCAGGAGGCTGAGACAGGATGGAGAGTCTGAGTCCAGCCTGGAATATACCTAGAGTCTCAGACCATCCTGAGACACATAGGAAGGCCTGTCGCAAAACCAAAACAAAAGAGAACCGGGTCAGGGAGACGGTTCAGTGGGTGAAGGTGCTGCCAGGTCTGGAGTTAGTTCAACCCCAGGACCCACATGGGGGTGGGGGAGGTGGGGGAGGTGGGGGGGTGGGGGGGGAGAGAACTGACTCCTGAAAGCTGTCCTCTGACCCTCCAGTGTGTGCTGCGGCACACGCACAGTCGCCACCACATCACAGGCACAAAATAAATAATGTCATAAAACAAAATACAAACAAGCCAGGCGGTGGTGGCGCACGCCTTTAATCCCAGCACTCAGGAGGCAGAGGCAGGCAGATCTCTGTGAGTTCGAGGCCAGCCTGGTCTACAGAGTGAATGCCAGGAGAGTCAAGGCTACAGAGAGAAACCCTGTCTCAAAAAACAAAAACCAACCAAACAAACAGAAAACAGAATTCACCTAACTTTTGGGAGGCCTGAGGAAAGAAGCTTTGAACAGTTGGAAAGGAGAGAGAGAGATTTTGATTGAAACTGATTGATCCCTTGCCGTCACCCCTCCCCCACATCTGGCAGTGGCCCAGGCTGGAACAAAGACTAGAAAAGCCAGAGAGACACCTAAATGAGTTCAGGTGAAAAAAAGTCAGACTGGATTCCAAGTGTGAAGAGAGCAAAGCAAGGCACAAGAGCACACACAGGCCGCGCCCCAGGCAACCTCCCACTATGACTCAGGCTGCTGACTGTCGAATTCCACCCTCAAGGTTCCCGAGAGAAGTCAGAGAGTGGGGGCAAAGACAAGCCCACGGGACTGTCTCCATCTTCCTGCTCTACCATCCGCAAGCCGATGCAGCCCAGGGAGAGAAGGGCCCCGGAAGTCCAGAGCAAGCTATAGTGCTGAGAGGAAAAGGGAGAGCCAGCACAGGAGTGATCCTCTCCCAACCAACCCCGGCTTGTCTTCCCTCACCTTCCCAGACACTCTGAAGTGGCTTCTTCCACTGATCACCGGGCTGTTCCCCACACACTGGCTCCCAAAGAGAGCTAGAGGAGAAAATAAGGGGCGGGAGTTGCCATTGCCTGACTGGAACCTCCAAGGGCCTCCTCAGAATCCTCTCCCCGATAGATAAACCATCCTTCGGCAGAGTGGAGAACTAAAGTCCAGAAGGCGAGCAGCTCTCAGGATGCTGCCTGAGACAAAATGGCCCCTGTGAGAACGCACATCTTGAGTTAGAGACTAGCAGGAGGGCTTGGGCAAGGGAAGGTTCAGAATGAGACAAAGGTGAGCCCTACCAGTATCAGCAGGCCAGCTGGGAGGCCAGCCCCAGAACGGAGCTAGAGTCTGCATTACCAGGGGACCACGGACTTCTTTTCGCCTGACTCTCTCCCCATCCCTGGTGTCCTCAGCCCTTCCTCCCGACAGCACAGGCCAGGACCCATCCTACACACCAAGATGGCCCACAGAACCTAAGGAGTCCATCTTTGTATAATGGATAAACCCAGAACAATGAAGTCAGCTTTAAAGTAGATGCCCTTAGTGCACTTGCTTCCCAGGACCACCCTCTCCTGTTGTTCAGTCTTTACAACTTAAAGGGGCCTCAGAGTGCAAAGCCCCCCAGCCCCCCTTAAAGCCTGCTAGCCAGGTTACTCAGAGAGAGAGATCCCCAGAGCTGATCAGGGCTTTCTTTTAACCTGGCCACACTGACCAAACAAAGCCTAGGTCTGTAAGGCAAAACAAACAGAGTGCCCTCATGTAGCCAAAGTGGCCAGCTGAGCTCACTATGTGAGGAGAGTATGACAAGCTAGCATAGGAGCTTGGGGCTCCCTCAGAAACATGTTTACAAAAGTCCTCTTTTCCCGAACTCAGAAGGTCCAGGTGTCTGTCACCTTCCTGGTTGCGTTAAGCCCAGCACCGTGGACTAAAATGCAGAAGAACCACCCTGACCTTGAAGAGTGCCCTCATGGATCCCCCTCCCTTCCAAAACCAGCTACGGTTTCTTGGCTCAGGACCCGGAAAACCCTGCAGAACTCAGCCCCAGATCCTCTCACCCCACTTACAGCCTGAAGTCCCTTTAGGCCATCACAGACAAGGGTCTGGAACAGAAATCTGGGGAGGCAAGGTGACAGGCACAAAGGGAAATCATGTGAGTTTTGGAATAACAGACTTGAGTCCAGTTCTGTAGACTTAACTATGGGTTCTCAGCATGACCTTGAGAAAGTCACTCAACTTCCTTGGGCCTCAATCTCCTAATCTGTAAAATGGAAATATGAACACTACTTCAGACTACAGTTTTGAGAATTCAGTACTAAACGCAGACTACCAAGTACACCGTAAGTATTAATAATGCTCCTGAAGATTTCCACGGAGAAGGGCCGCCATGATGAGGTAGCAGTCAACTACTACATTTTATTGGATCTTCAAGACTGAGACGAATAAGCAAGTATGAATGAACTCGGGGTTTGGGGAGTCTGAAATTCTCCTGACGCTATACTTGAGCTAGAAAGGCAGACGCGTCCTCAGGGTTCTAGAGGCTGCCTCCTCAATTGGGTGTGGCATGCATCGATGTATTTCTTTCCCAGAAAACCGTTCATCAGACCTGCACCCTCCCCCGCTCCCCCCCAAGTCCAGGCAGCAACTACTTCAGGTGATGATGAAGGGCTGGTCCTAGAATCCACTCCATTCATCCCTCCACAGAGACCCTAGACTTCCCATTTCTGATCTAGCCCACCCACTAATCTTCCCCTCCCTTGGTGGAGGTTAGGGTAGAGATGCCAGCCAATAACAAAGGGAAGACGCGCTTTCTCCCGCGGGGAGTGGGGTGGGGGGGGAGAGGGGGTTGGGAGGGAAAACATCCCCAAAGCAGGGAACTGGCTCTAAGGGGTGGGAACATTCCGAGAGAGTGGCAAAGACAAGTTGGGGCTCCCGAGGACGAGGAAGGAGCCCCCTCCCACTCCGCAGAGACTTGGCTGCGGGCCTAGGCAGGCCACACCCAGCCAGCCTGATGCAGGGGAGAGGAGGGGCTGCGGCGGATGGAGGGTGAGCAGCCCTGGAGCCGCTGCTGCAGAATGGCAGGCGTAAGGGGCTAAGTCTGGAAGGTGAAAAGATGCTTGCATCCCGCCCCCTCCTCTAATTTCCTCCGGATGCAGGCAGCACTCACCCCAATAATGACGCTGTCGTCCCCTTGGAAAATGGGGATGAACTTGTCCCCCCGCAGAATCTCCGCCTGGTTCAGGGGCCGAAATCGGCAAAGCACCTTGATGCTGCATTCGTTGTTGGTCTCCGCCATGGTGGTCGCCGACGAGGGGCTGGGGCAAGTCTTGGGCTGCACGGGGTGTAGCGTGTGCTCCGGAGGGAGGGAGCGCTGAGCGGGGGTCGAGGCCGAGGGCAGGCGATCTGTCGCGGGGGCCAAGGAAGCAGCCGGGACGCCCGGGCGAAGGCGCGCTCTGGGTCTCCTGCGGCACTGGATGCGGGCGACCTGGGCGTCTGGTCCTCTCGCCGCGCTGTGCCTCTCCGCCCCTCGCGCTGCAGCCGCGCTGCGGGCCTGGGCGGGGCGCGCAGGAGCAGCGGGGGCGGGGTTTCCTTCGCAGGGGGTGATCCACGCTGGACAGCGACCACCCAAAGGTGGAGTTTGGCTCACCTGGCTCCTCGGCCCTTAAGGCTCACGGACAACCATGTCCTCACCCCTTCCCTGCACAACTCACCCCGCTACAGGCGACCCCGTTTGTTCCTTCTCAGACTCCACCTACAGGAATGGATAAGGAGACTAAGGTGGGCCTGTGGTCTGCCTGGGAAAGAGCACCAACAGGCCTTCCATGCCCTTGATTCCAGAACATCCCCCCAGACCCATTACAATCCTCTTTCCGTATTTAAATCACACTTGTCATCGCCCCATCCCCACCCCCCAGCCTCTTTCCCGCTGCCCAGATGTACACAGGAGCCAGCCAGGCTTCTTAGGCTATGTGGGTGCACATCTATGGAAGTGGTGTCCAGGTCCCATGCGTTGGAGAAATGGCTGGAAGGTCTAGATTACTCCCCTCCCTTTCTTCACGGAAAGTGCCACCGTCTATAATCAGGTCTCCAAATAGAGAGAAGCCAAACTATCTTCTGGGCCATCAGCATTCACAGGCAGATGGAGTCCTCAATGATGCCTTTGAGGTTGGGGCTTGGGATACAAACTGGCAAGAGTAGCTTTTGCAAGAGAAAGGGAGTCTAAAAGCCTGAGGGAAGGGTGATGAGGAGAACAAAAGGTCAGAGGTACTGTGCGAGGATCTTCCAGGGCAAGCAGCTACATTTGGGTCTCAGCCGGGCTTAGGTATCTGTGTGTTTACTGTCCTACTTCCCTTGGGTAGACTCCCAACAACCCAGTCCCTTTCTCAAGCCAGTCTTTTCTTCTCCCAGTTTCCTGGTCAGAAAAAAAGAAAAGAAAAGAAAAACCCAGGCCCAGAGAGCTCTTGTCCTTCCTCCCGTCGGGTCAAGCTCCACTGCAGCCCCTGAACAGAAACGTCCAGAGCTGGCCAAATTGATTTTGCTCAATGTCACAGCCTCTGCTCGCCAACAGAGAAGGAGGCTGCAGCGGGACTTGAGGTTTTAGCCAAGAGGAGGAGCGGGGTGATGGGAGAAGGCAGGAGGGGGGTGGAGGCCTTCGCTCAGAAATTGGCCAGTGTCTAGGGTCAGTTAGGCACTATGGGGCAGGAGCAAGACGAGTGGCCTAGACAAACAAACCCTCACCCGCCAGGAACCACCTGAGCTGGGCCTCCAGCACTCAGACACCTTGACTCTTAAGGGAACCGAAGGAAAGGAGTCAAAGACTGCATAGGAGAGTTCAGGATCATGGCGACAGAGGCCGAGGCTTGGGCACAAGCCAGGAATGACAATGAGTCCTAACTCAGGAACTCTACGGTCTGTTGTCTGGCACTATTTCTGAGGGTTGCAGCATCTGGACAGCTCAGGAAATAAACCAACATCCAGCCTCTAGAAGCAAAAAAGTGGCATCTTTAGTGAAATGGCTTTAAAAATGCCAGTCCAGGGGCTGGAGAGATGGCTAAGAGCACTGGCTGTTCTTCCAGAGGTCCTGAGTTCAGTTCCCAGCAACCACATGGTGGCTCACAACCATCTGTAATGAGATCTGGTGCCTTCTTCTGGCCTGCAACCATACATTGTTAATATTCTGATCCCGCCCCTTGCCAGGCTCTCTCTCTCTCTCTCTCTCTCTCTCTCTCTCTCTCTCTCTCTCCCTTCCTCCTCCCCTCCTTCCCTCCATGTGTGCACCCCTCGACCCCTTTTTCTCTCTTCTTTAAAAAACAAAGAAAAAAAAGGAAAAAGAAAAAAATGTCAGTCCAGCCGGGCGGTGGTGGCGCACGTCTTTAATCCCAGCACACGGGAAGCAGAGGCAGACAAATCTCTGTGAGTTCAAGGCCAGCCTGGGCTACAGAGTGAGTTCCAGGAAAGGCACCAAAGCTACACAGAGAAAGCCTGCCTCGAAAAATCAAAAAGGAGGCTCCCTGGTCAGAGACAAGTTCAGTGGGTATGCACACACACCCCCATAAGTTCTTATACAGCTGCATCAGTCTTCAAAGAACTTTCTTTTATTTTAATTTTTGAGATGGGGTGGGGGTGGGGTCCTCTCTATGTAGCTCGGGCTAGCCTGAAACCTGGTATGTGTGTAGTCCAGGCCGTTCTTACATTCTTCCCGCCTCAAGCTCCCAAGCGCTGGGAGTATGTGTGAGCACCACCATGTCTGGCTTGAGAACTTCTTTTTACCCTGGGTATGTCTTTGTATTTCTCTACCAGATAATGATGGCAGTAGTACACAGTAGGCTTTATATCTGTTTGTCCGTCCTTCTCCTCCTCTTCGGCTGTTGTCTCAAGACAGGGTTTCTCTGTGTAGCTCTGGTTGTCTCTGCCTCCCAAGTACTGGGATAACAGGCATGCACCACTACGTCCCACTTCTTGTGTTTTAAAAATGGGTCAGTGAGATGGCGCGGCAGGTCCAGGGGCTTGCCAACAAACCATGACCTGAGTTTGATCCCCAGGTCCCTCATGGTGGGGAGAAAAGACAGACAAGTAACAGTTGTCCACTGACCTCCAAACTCATGTAGAGGCACTCGAATGCACACACACACACACACAAATAAATAAATTCAATAAATTAAATTAGGGTTTCTATTATCATATATATACTTGTGAAAGTGAAAAGAGTATCTATACTATGTCTATTCTCCAGAAGGGTTTATTGTTAGCCTGGACACAAAATACTATGTGCAAAGCCCTGAGTTCAATACCCAGCACTGAAAAATGGGTTCCAGGCCCCCCGGGGCTATATTTTGAGACCCTGTGTGAATTCCTTCCTCCTAATTTCTGGGGACTTATTAATGAGATGATGACCACCATGGAGTGTTCAGTCAGACTTGGAGCCATCACTTTTCCATTTAGATTTCCAAGTTTTGAAAAAAATGATCCGGCTGGGCAGTGGTGGCGCAAGGCTTTAATCCCAGCACTCAGGAGGCAGAGCCAGGCAGATCTCTGTGAGTTCGAGGCCAGCCTGGGCTACCAAGTGAGTTCCAGGAAAAGGCGCAAAACTACACAGAGAAACCCTGTCTCGAAAAACCAAAAAAAAAAAAAAAAAAAAAAACCGATCCATAAATAGCATACCCAGATAAAATTTGCATTTCAGATTATTATATGTATATCACAGATATAATAAGATGCATGCTTTTATGTTAAAAATTGCTGGTTGTTCACCTGAAATTCACTTAAAATTTTTATTATTATTATTATTATTATTATTATTATGTATTTTATGTATATGGGTGTTTTGCCTGCACATATGTCTGTGTACCACGAGTGTGTCTGGTGCCCTCAGAGGTCAGAAGAGGGCATTGGATCACCTGGAACTGGAGTTATAAATGGTTGAGTCACCATCTGGGCGCTGAGAAACAAACCCGGGTCCTGCAAGAGCACCCAGTGCTCTTTTTTTTTTTTTTT
>CABHPQ010149430.1:0-39102 GCA_902168405.1 Peromyscus aztecus | reverse complement strand
GACCCTTTCCGGTCGGAAGCCACGTTTGGGAGAGTGGCTGTCCTAGGGCCCCGGCTGGCAGAGGGAGTGGGCGGCTAGCTGGAGGGGGAGCGGGGGCGTCCGGGCCCGGAAGAGGGGGAAGGAAAAGGGCGGAAATTGCAGGTGCCTGAACCCGCAAGGTCTCCACCCAGTAGACGGAAGTTGAAGGAGATGCGTTCTCAGTATGAAGTATCTGCCCTTGCGCCCTGTAAATGTGCGCCCCTGAGCCTAAAACACCTTTACTGAGCACCTGCTGGGGGCCTGCACTGAGAACAACTGAAAAAATAAATAAACCCTCAAATTCAGCCCAGAGCTCTCTAGAAGATTCCATGACAAGCTATTCTTCCCCTAACTGTGATTGTTGGCTAAATTGACTGATCCACAAGCTTATTCTACAAATTATAATTTGCCTGAAATGACAGATAGATTGAGCGAGAGTTGCCAGTGACCAGTTCAATTTAGTGTCGTCACCACCACACCCCGCGCACTCCCGAGTTTCCACATCAACAGATTCATAGCATGCTAAACAGATGAGAAAATTAATGCAGGTTTTATTTCAAAGCTACTGAAGTCAACTTACTTTGGCTCTAATGTAGATTCTTTCAGGGAGTGACTCACTTAAAATGACTAATATTTCAAAAGCTTTCAGGTTTTCAGCTTTGTAGTGGGCGCTCAAATTTGACAGAAGGTACTAGGTTAAATCTTTTGTAAAATGGAAATGGCTGTTAATGTCTATAATACATGTCTATATGGAGTATACACCTCAGGGGAAGTTAAGAGATTTCTGTGCATAAATTGAAGACTTGCTTTGGGAAATAGCTAATTTAGGCTTTTGCCTTGTGCGTTAAATAACAAGATTTCTTTGCTTGTTTTAATAAATCAATAGGGGCTTTTAGGTTTTACAAATGCAAACCAACATGTCCACTAGTAAAGGCATAATAAGACTGCAAGGGGGCAAGATTTGCCATGGATGGTCCAAGTGAAAAGTATTTTAAAGAATAAGGAATATCATGTAGCAATGGAGACTTTGACTAGCAGCCTGATGTGTTCTATTTTTTTCTCTACTTAGGTCTTACTTCATCCATTTGATTGTCTCCTCTGTGCCCTGATAGCCACAGTAGTAAAATGTCAGCAATAAAAACATTATCTGGAGCTGAGGGGTGAATATGTGTGCACATAGACATGTGTGTGTCTTAGCATTGTTCCGTGCAGCGTTAACTGTATTACATTTTGGGAACGATAAGGTGGTAGATAGCTTCAGTGTTCCAAGACTAGAGAAAAACAAAGTGAAATGCTGTTAAAGTGGTAGGTCTAAAGTTCAGAGATTAAGGTGGGTTAGCCCGACACTAACAAGATATACATGATAGTACTAAGTATTTCTCCATTTCTGCCTGGAAGACTATAATGGTCCTGGGGTTATGTTACACAGTAAAATGAGAAAGAGCTCAAGTAAGCTCACATAAATCCATCGTTCCGATTGGAAAGCCATTTCATGGGTGATCTTCGCAGTGTCATAACAATTCCAGCAGGCTGTGATCTCCCCTGTGCGTCACTTTAACTGAGTGAGGCATAGGCACAGGGCTTTGCAGTCAGAAGGGGGCCGACCTCGCTTTGTCATCCAGAAGTACGTTCTCTAGGTTACTGAACTGGACACACCGATTCCCAGTCCCATCAGACTGGTGCAGGGGTTGAGAGTAAAGAGCGGGCTACAAGCAGAGCTGTAGATTCGAGTTATCCATATGCGAATAAGTTGAAGTAAAGGCGAGACAGACACGCTGTCCCCTCAGCCCACTTCTCTGGTCACCACAGTTGGGTCCCTGTCTAGTCTGTTGGACCTAGGTGAGGCCCGCTGACCAGCTGCTACTTGATGGGACATAAAGTTCTGCCTTTATGAGCACTGACTAATGTAATTCAAATCCTAGGTATGGACCTGGCCGGTATCCATCAACCTGGCCAGTACTTTATAAGGCTTGCTTCAAATTTGGCTCAAAAATTGTGGTTGTGGTCTTATTCTCCCCTAGTGGGAGTAATAACAACAAAACCAGGAGGATGTGAAATTGGGTTAAGAAGTGGGGAGGCACTAGAGGGAATCAAACATGAAAACTTCAAAGAATAAATAAAAAAAACATTACTAAAAAAGTTAGGTAGAGAGTGCTGTGTGACAGACTTTTTCCTGAGGAGATGCAACACAAGTCTACTCACCCCAGACAGAGAACTGATGACAGACCAAAGTATACAATGCCACAAAAGTCCAAGTTGGTGAATCAATGAGTTGTGGCTTGGGCAGGGATGAGGTGGATGGGAGGGTGTTCTTGTTTCAGGGTTTCTCTGTGTAACAATCCTGGCTGTCCCGGAACTTGTTCTGTAGACCAGGTTGGCCTTGAACTCTCGAACTTACAGAGATTGGCCTGTCTCTGCCTCTTGAGCACTGGGAGTAAAGGCGTGCGCCACCACGCCTGGCTTGAATTGAAGAGCAACAGAAATGACTCAAAGACAGCTGCCTCTCCAAAGCTCAGCCCTGCGTGGGGCCCAGAGAACACTGCACAGCCTGCATGCAGCCCAGCAACATGAAACAGGTCCTTCCCGGGTGACTAAACCTCTTTAAGACACTCTTAACTGCTGCTTTGGGGGCTGCTCTGCTGATCTCTGCTTCTAGGTAACTTAGCTGTCTGTCTTCTTTGCAGCTTTATTGTTTACTCTTCTGGGGAGTGGGACCTAGTGAATCTGGTCAGTTTCAGGGACTTCCTGGAGCAGTTTTGACTTGTTTACCTTCTGTCTTAAGGAGCTTCCCTGCTAGATTGGATATTTCACCTATCAGGAAGCTGCTGTACTGCAGAGCCACTGAGAAAGATGCCCCTGGTGAGCTCTGGCTGTGGCCTCTACCCAAGCACACACATGTCCACTTGTACACACACACACACACACACACACACACTGGATCTGTTCATTTTACAAAGCTGTGGCAAAATGGCTGAAGTAAAGAAGGACTTGTTGATTTTGATTCACAGTTTCAAGGGTTTCAGTCCTTCAACAGTTGGCCCTGTGACTATGTGTCTGGCAGACAAGGTCTGTTGACCACTTAGCTGAGAAACAAGGAAAAAACAGATCAGAGTCACAACATCCTTTGAGGGTGTGTGCTCACTTCCTTTCACTGGGCTCCACCTCTCAGCAGAATGAACTAATATCCACTTTCCATTAATTAATTAATAAACATCATTTATAGCCTACACAGTCATTTATAGCTAGGTTGTCCTTGAACTCTTGACTCTCCTGCCTCCACCTCCCAAGAACTGGAATTACAGATATAGGCCACCACAACTGTCATTTTCTCATGCTCTTAATTTTGGAGTCACTGTTAATAATAGAGTGTGTGTCTTGCATCCTGTTGAGAACACAGACACTCTAAAACTCCTCACCCCGCTAGGTGGGAACTGAACCCAGGGCCTTGCCTTTGCTAGGCAAACATTCTGCTGCTGAGCCAAATCCCTAGCCACTATAGTTTCTTGTTGGCCCATAGTGAAAGATACATGCTCTTCCGTGGAGTCTTCAGACAGAAAAGCATTCGGTTCCTTGTACTCTAGAATTGCTAGTGATTGTTTACCCGTAACATGTCAGTGTGGGAAGTTCCTTCCAGAGGGTGAAATTCCCTCTGCCTGTCTTTGAGTACCATCTTAGAAACTGACTGACCTACAGTTAGAGGTGGGGCTAAGCATGAGTGCCAGTACTCAGTGCTGGAATCCATTAACTGCTTACATTTGTCACCTACTGAATGGGCTCCGTTACAGGATCTTCCCCTACTCCATTTGCCCTCTTGTTTTCAATGAGGAGAATTTATGTTGCCAAGAATCAGAGGCTTTATGTGGTTCTTTAATCATCCCTGATAAATGTTTTAGCTGCTGTGGTCCTCAACCCTATCTGCAGCTCTGTGTTCTGGGCTCTGTTCATCATGACTTGGAACCAGCTGGAATTTCTGCTGTGACTTTTCCTAGAATTTACAAATGCTGATTCAGTAAATAGTTTGAAATTTAAACTGTGTGTGTGTGTGTGTGTGTGTGTGTGTGTGTGTGTGTGTGTGTGTGTGTTTTGAGGCAGGGCTTCCAACAGGCATGATAGCAAACACCTTTAGTCCCAGCAGTCAGGAGGCAGAGGTAGGCAGAGCTCTGTGAGTCCTAAGCCAGCTTGGTCTACACAGCAAGTCCCAGGACAGCTACAGCTGCATAGTAAAGACCGTAGGCAGACTTTTCCATCTAGACCATGGATCAGCTCTGTTCCGCCAGCCGCTGCCCAAATAACCATTCAGAGACTTAATATTAATTATAAATGCTCATTTGATAGCTTAGGCTTGTTTTTAGCTAGCTCTTATAACTTAAATTCACCCATTTCTATTCATCTATTGCTGCCCCAAGGCTTGTTTACTTCATGTACACTTCTCATCTGCTCGCTCTGCGTCTCATGGCGTCTCCTCAATGCTCCTTAGACCCCACCCTTCTTCCCAGTGTTCTCTCCTCCCTGAAAATCCTGCCTAGCCATCAGCCAATCAGCTTTTTATTAGCCAACTAGAGTAATACATAGTCATGTGTACAGAAGAATTTCCACAGCAGAGGACACCCCTCCCCATAAAAAAGAAAGAAAAGAGAATTGAGATCTCATGTATCCCAAGCTGGCTGGAAAGTCACTATGTAGCATAGGGTGACCCAGAACTCTGAATCCTCGTGCCTCTCTATCTCTGTAATGGGATTACAGTCATAGGCCACTATCCTTGTTTATTCTCAGCTGGGGATTGAACCCTTGACTTTGTATATAATAGGCAAACACTCTCCTTATTAAGCTATACCAAAGCCCACAGGGTCAGGTTTTGCCTGTTCCCTTTAGGTCCAAAAGGAAAGTATCAATTTGTAATATCAGAGATTTGTCTGAATGCAGGAATCATTTCTATGGAGAGGTACTTATCCATGCAAAAATACCAAAGAAAGAAAAAGGAAGAATGGGGGAGGGGAAGCGGGGAGGAATTACAAGTACCACCCTATTGTTGGGTCCTTAAGGCAGGGGAGGTAGGCAGGAGCCCTGGTTTCAAAAGCACAGTTATTTATAATTCAGAAGCTGTCAGTTTACCATTCAAAAGACAGTCCTGGAGAGGAAAAATCAGCAAATTGAGTTTACCTCCCCCACTTCCCAGGCCTATGGCAGCCCGGAGTGCCCAAGGTCAGTGAAGAGAATGCTTTGAATTCATTAAAGGTTTAAATATATAATATATACTACATACATACATACATACATATGTGTATAGCAGAAGAAATATTGTTTTATTTCTCCACTTTCTAGCAAAATAGGCATCTGGAAAGGAATTGAGCATCAGTGACTCTGGCAGTTTTCCTGGAACTTGACAGGAAAATTTCCCAAGGCCTGAGAGCAGACTCCATATTCCTCCTTCCTTGCTCTTCAGAACAATTTCTCTTAACATAAGGGTATTTTGAGGAGGAGTTCCCATTCTTTCTTGGCCATGCAAGCCTGAAAATTCCTGAACTATTTCAATATTTCAGCACCCAGATAGGAAATGTAAACAAAACCTATTATATAGGACATGAGATGGTTATTCTGGGCAAATCAGATGTGTTTTTACTTTTTTTGTGATTCACTTTCACACAATTCATACCTCAGTTATTCGTTAAACATTGATTTTTTTTTTAGTCCAACTGATACTGTTGGTCGGCTTCATACTTGGACCATCGAAAAGCCTGTAGGAAGGGATTCATTGATGAGTGACCAGAGTAAGACAAAACGCACACAATTAAGGATCCCACTACTGCTGAAAGAACAACCTAAGCTCTTGGCAAGAAGAGGTCACCTTCTCTTTGTGGCTTTCCCATCCCAACTGGCCTTATATATGCTTGAGACATAAACAATAAAGGCAGGCAGCCTCTGTAGAGCTGAGCGTGTAGGACGGGACCGTACGAAGGTCAAGCTTTACAAAGGAAGCCCTCAGCTGCTGACAAAGAAGGCTTGGTTATCTTATTAGAGCAAGTTGATAGGACGGCGGGGAGAATAAAGAGAGGAACAAACCCAGGGAAAGTCCCGAGGCCTGCAGATCTGCGTGAGCCCTTGGCTGTCACTTCCTCCTGTTTGTAGACACTGCTCAAAGAAGGTCAATAGTACTAGGATCGGGGATTCCGGAATGTCATCATAATGTCCAGTGCTACCATGAATTATTGTAATTGTAGTTGAAATAAAGGATTCATTCTCATTTATTCTTAAATGCTTATTGAATAGTTGTTTCTATGTACCATACATCAGGTGCTGAGGTTGGAAGAATGGGAGAAAAAGAGATACTTCTAGGATTGGGGATGAAGTTCAGTGGTGGAGTGCTTGGCCTCGAACACCCAAGGCCCTGGTGTGAACCCCAGCCAAACCCCTCACCCAAACACACTTCCAAATACCCACAAAATCATATTCTAGGAGGAAAACAAAATATAACAGTGAAGTCTTGGGACAAGTTAGTTGAATAAAATAATAATGAATAAAATAAGTAAATTTTAAAAAGAAAACAATAGCATTTTCTCAATGGCTATACTGTTATATTGGATAATAACAAATACATTTACACACTCCAAATAGTTAAGCCCAGAAGTGAGAAGTACTTTGCATTAAGAAATCTGTGAAACTGGGCATGGTGGCTCATGCTGGGATTTGAAGGAGGATCAGAAGTTCAAGGTTATATTCTTTGCTGCACAGGGAGTCCAAGGCCTGCCTAAGGGCCCTGCCTCAATTTCTTTTTAAAGTCCAAATTTTATTTTTGTTTCTTTGGAAAGAACCATAACCTGAATTTGATTACAAATGAAATGAGACCAGAAGTTTAAAAAAGAAATAAGACCTAAATAATCCAATTGTGTGTGAATACTGAAAGTAAAGAGGACATTGTCTTTTTTTTTTTTCCAAGTATTTACCTGATTCAGGAGACAGACTGAAATGATAAATGCATGTGGCTATTAAAATTCAAATGTTGTCTTCTAGTATATATTTGGAAAATAGCAGATAAGGGATTGGCTGTAAAAACAAAGCCTACATTTATTTATTTTTATTTTTGAGAAGGTCTTACTCTGTGCCACGGCTGGAAGGCTGTCCCTGGTCTTACAGAAGGCCTCTCCCAAACACTAGAAAGCTAGGATTTTTAAAGCTAAAACTTAATCCCACTGCATAGATCACTGGCTTAGAAAATTTTCAAAAGGTGTATTTTCAAAAGTACAGATCAATAATAAGGTTTAAATTATTTATAAGGCATTTTGTTTCATCCACTGTGTCTTTGTCTTAACGATTTAGCACCTATCCCAGTTTCTTGCAAAAATATTTTATAATTACTGAATAAATATGAGTAAATGAGTGTGGGATTTTTTTTTAAAGGAAAGTCATATTTCTGGTTCAAATTTATGAAGAAACAGAAATGTGGGACTGGATTAAGAAATAGATGCAAGTATGGCCTGTGAATGAGTCAGCAAATTCTTCCTAGATATTTCTTCCTTCCCTCTTGTATTAATAGATTCTGATAGTCTCCAGGCACTTGGCTCTCTGCAATAAAGACCGTGTTTCTCAGCCTCCTGTCCCGTTGGGTACACCATGCAAGGGATAGCCAGAAATACTAGAACACAGTTCAGGAGGCCTCTGGGAGGTCGTCCTCAGCAGGAAGGGATGCACCGTGCTTGTCTTTACCCCTTCTAGCCAGCCAGATTGAGGACATAGTGTAGAGCCTGGTAGCTACCCTGGTCCAAGTCAGTCTATGAGGAAGTGGAGGCTTATGGTAAAGGAGGCCAGGTCTCCACACCTAGAAGTCATCACACTACTCTAGAGCTGTTGTTGGCTTCTGACTTGTTGTGTTGTCAACGAGCAAACATTTATAAAATGGAGACGCTTCTTACTTGGGATTTAATTTTTCTCCCCATGACAGGGTTTCTCTGTGTAACAAGCCCTGGCTGTCCTGGAACTCGCTTTGTAGACCAGGCTGGCCTCGAACTCACAGAGATCCACCTGCCTCTGCCTCTCAATTAAAGGCAGGCTGGGATTAAAGGCAGGTGCCACAATGCCTGGCAAAAAATTTTAAAGTTTATTATTACCGTATGTATGTGTGATGTGTGTATGAGAGCACACGTGGAGGTCAGAGGTCAACTCTGTGGCGTTGATTCTCTCCTTCCACCCTTATGTAGATTCCAATGATCAAACTCAGGTTGCCAGACTTTAGAGGCAAGTGCTTTTACCCTATGGTCTTTCTTTCCAGGCCTGGGATTTTATCTGTGGGTATGTGTTTTTTGTTTGTTTGTTTGTTTGTTTGGTGTGTGTGTGTGTGTGTGTGTGTGTGTGTGTGTGTTACATGTATTTGTTAATGTAGGTATGTACATATATATACAACATATGAGTGCTGGGAATTGAAACCAGGTCCTTGAGAAGAGCAGCCAGTGCTCTTAACCTGTACAGAGCCATCTCTCCAGCCCCTTTGTTTTTATTTTGTTTTGTTTTTTGAGACAGGGTCTCATTCTGTAACTCAAGCCAATTCGAAATTCGCTGTGTTGTTAGGCCTTGGACTTGGGGATTCGTCTAACTCCTCACAAGTGCTGGGATTACTCCTGTGCCACCATGCCTAACTACTCTTGTTTTTTTCAGTAGAAATAAAATTTCACATAAATTAAATCATGTATTATAGTCTGTCTTCTACCCAACTTTTCTCTCTCTTTTTAAACTTGATTATTTTTTTTTTCTCTCAAGACAGGGTTTCTCTGTGTAACAAACAAGCCCTGGCTGTCCTGGAATTCGCTTTGTAGACCAGGCTGACATTGAACTCACAGAGATCTGCCTGCCTCTGCCTCCCAGGTGCTGGGATTAAAAGCCTGTGCCACCACTGCCCAGCTCAGCTCACTCACAGACTCACTTGCTCTTTCTTCCTTCCTTCCTTCCTTCCTTCCTTCCTTCCTTCCTTCCTTCCTTCCTTCCTTCCTTCCTTCCTTCCTTCCTTCCTTCCTTTCTACCTTTCTTCCTTCCTTTCTTTTTATCTTTGATAGTTTTGTTTGCTTTCGTTTTCTTGAGTTAGGATCTCACTGTGTAGTGAGCTAGCTTCAAGTTCACAATCCTTGTGTCAGGAACACAGGAACGTGTGCTAACTTGCAGAGCTCCCTTCTGGCTTTTTTCATTTAGCATGATAATGCAGAGATCCCATGTATCTTCCACCTGGTCCCTGGTGGTAATACTGCAGTACTAAAGTACAATATCACAACCAAGACGCTGACATTGACGCAGTCAAGATTCAGATCATTCCCATCAGCCATCAGTCTTTTCTTTTTGGCTATGTCCATTCCCACCCACCCCTATCCTTTCTCAACAACTCCTCCAGACACTAATCTGCCCCTCATTTCTAGTTTATCATCTGCAGAATGTTTTATGAGTGGAATCCTTTGGGGGATGATTTGTTTCCTGTGCAGTTCTCTGGAGGCTTACCTGTGTTGCTGCATACACAGGTTGTGTTGACTTTTTACTCTTTACTCTTTGGTCTTTGGGGGCCTGCCACCCAGCTCCCAAATAAATGCATAGAGTCTTATTATTTCTTAAGAATGCCTGGCCTTAGCTTGGCTTATTTCTAGGCAGCTTTTCTTAACTTAAATCATCCTGTCTACCTTTTGCCTCTGAGCTTTTAGCTTTCTCTTACTTCTGTATATCTTACTTTCACTCTTATTCCATGGCTGGCTGTGTGCCTGGGTGGCTGGTCCCTAGCATCCTCCTCTCCTTGTTCTTGTTCTTTTTCTCTTTTGCTATTTATTCTCTCTGCCTGCCAGCTGCACCTATCCTTTCTCCTGCCTTGCTATTGGCCATTCAGCTCTTTATTAGATCATCATGTGTTTTAGACAGGCACAGTAACACAGCATCACAGAGTTAAACAAATGCAACATAAAGGAATGCAACACAGTGTTAAACAAATGCAACATAAAAGAATGCAATACATGTTTGCATCATTAAACAAATATTCTACAGCATAAACAAATGCAACACATCTTAAAATAATATTCTACAACACACAGGTAATTTGAATTCTGAATAGTAGCCCCTGGCATGGCTCCATCACAGTTTATGTAACCATTCACAAGTTGAAGGTCATGGATGGTTTCCAGCTTGGGGTGACTGCAAACAAAGCTACTATGGATATTTGTGTGATGTTTTTCTGTGTGACTATAGGGTTTGTTTAAGATAAATTTCTACTAGGATTTGAATGTAGACACATGAATGCTCTCCTTAGGTTCCTGGGTCTGAGTGCTTTGTCCATAGCTAATGGCACTCTTTGGGGAGGTTGGGAAGTCTTCGGGACTGTGGCTAAACCACCTTTATGTGAGGGCCTGCCACCTCAGGCTCCTGCAGCTGTGCACGGTACTGCCCCAGACATCGTGATGGACCGTTTCCCTAAAACTGTGAGCCAAAGCAAATACAATGCCCAAGTGTGTGATCGGTGGGTCCTGTGGTAAAAGTATGGGTGGCATGATTCTAACCAGCGATGTGCAGGATCCAGTTGGTGCTATCATTATATATTTTTTTTAAATTTTAGCCAACTAATAGGTAGTGACAGTTCCCTGTGGTTTAATTTTGCATTTTCTGTTAGTGAATGATGTTAAACATCTTTCCATGTGTTATTTGTCTTCTGTATCTGAAGAGATGTCTGTTCTTAAATGAATTCTTTTAAACTGTTGACATTTAGGAATTCTTTGCATATTCTTGTTTGGTTTGGATAGAAAATGTCCCTAAAGGCTCCCTATGTTGGAGGTTTGGTTCCCAGATGGTCCTGTTGTGGAAAGGTGTCTGGAGAATGACTAGTCACTGATGTGTTCACAGCTGAAGTCCTATCAGGAGGTGGACAGAAATGCAGAGAGTAGGTCACTGGGCAGGCCTGGCTCTTTGCTCCCTCTCTGCCTCCTGTCTACGGTGAGGTGAGCCTCTTTACTCTACCACATGCTGTCTGACAAGGTGTCTGCCTAGAAGCAAAAGAGCCCAGTGACCTTGGCCTGAGACCTTGGGAGCCACAGTCACGGTGTTCATTTCTCCCTTGTTGGTCACAGTAATGAGAAGCTGACTGATGTCATTCTAGAAACCAGACCTTTGTCACATATGTGGTTTACAAATGTCTTTTTTCATTCTGTAGCTTATCTCTTAGACTTTTTTTCCTTTTTTCTTTTCTTTTAAACTTTTTAACAGTGTCTTCTACAGAGCAGACATTTTTAATTTTGGTGAGATCTCATTAACATTTCCTTTCAGAGCGGCTGGAGAAATGGCTCATGCAGATGAACTAGATGCGGTTCCCAACACCCGCCTAGCATCTCACAAGCTTTCATAACCCCAGTTTCGTGTCCAGCTCCTCCAGCATTATTCTGAAGAGGCTAGCCTTTCTGTATTCAATTGCTTTTTTGTCAAAAATCGGCAGGGCAGCTGGGGACACAGCTCAGTCAGCAGAGCACTTGCCCAGTATACACAAAGCCCTGGGTTCAACCTCCAGTACTTCATAAAACCAGGTATGGTGGCACACGCCTGTAAGCCTAACATCCAGTCGGTGGAGGCAGAAGGATTAACAGTTCAAGGCCTACCTCAGCTACATAGAGAGTGGGAAGCCAGTCTGGGCTACATAAGAGCATGTCTCAAAATAAAATGAAATGAGTGGTGCATCTAGTTCATTCCTTTTCATTCGTTCCTGGTAGGGATAGACCACCATGTATTATCCACGTGGACATGTGAATTGTTTTTAGCTTTATGCTACTATGGAGGTTCTGTGAACATGTGCATACCAGTTTTTGTATATATACATCTTTTATTTTACATTTGATAGTGGACTTCAGGGTCATGTGGTAACTGTACATTAAACACTTTAAGAAACTGCCGAACTCTTCTCCAGTGTAGTGGTATCGTTTTGCATTCTCACCAACAATATGGAGAATCCTACATCCTTACCAACACTTACATTGTATGTTTTATTATAGCTACCCTGGTGTGTATGTGTAGTCATGTAACTGTGATTTTAAAACATATTTCTCCAACCGGTGATGATGTTAGACATTCTTAGGAGTGCTTGTTTGCCATTTCCTTTCCCTGTTTTTTATATCAATTAATTAATTTATTTATTAACTTGTCTATTTATTTTTTTGAGACAGGGTTTCTCTGTGTAGCCCTGGCTGTCCTAACACTAGCTCTGTAGACAAGGCTGGCCTCAAACTCCCAAATGGCCAAGTGGTCTAAAGGGCCAGGCTCAAGCTCAGCTTCCCTCATTTTTAATTGGGTTCTTTGCCTCATTAGCTGTGTTCTTGACACATCAAAGGAACAGAGTTTAAAGGAAGGTACATGAGAGTAACTAAACACCATGCATTTACTGCTCAGCCTTTGGTAAATCCATGTGAGCATGAGATCTTGGTCGGTAGTATTGCTGATTCAAGATGAACAGTTTGACTTCTTCAAACTAATAGGTTACTATTTTAGTCAACAATTCTTCTGAATAATTTTCCTGACCCTTCTCCAAAGTAGAATCATTTATCTCACTTTGAAAGCCTCAGCTTGGGGCTGGAGAGATGGCTCTGTGGTTAAGAGCACTGTCTATTCTTCCAAAGAACATAGGTTCAATTCCCAGCACCAACTGGCAGCTCACAACTGTCTGTAACCCCAATTCCAGGCAATTTGACATCTTCACACCAATGCACATAAAATAAATTTAAGAAATTATTTTAAAAAGAAAGCCCCAGCTTTTCCAGTGATGGGGATTCGCTAGCTCAGGCAGCAAATATTTTGTTGGATTCTTCTAATCATTTAAAAAACATCAAAACCAAACAAATTACAGCAATGCATGTCTATAATCCCAGCACCCTGGAGACAGAGGCAAAAGAATTGCTATAAATTTGAGGATAGCGAGCATGGTCTTCAGAGCAAGTTTCAGGCCACCCAGTATTATATAGCCTCCAGAAATCAAGTAAAGTAAAAATAACATACAGTAAAATAAAGTAAACAACAACAACAACAAGAAGAAAGGATGAGGAATGGGTGTGGGGCCACCAACCTGTAACCATCCCGGTACTGAGACACTAGGGAGACCAGGCATGAGGTCCAGAACAGTGTTTCTCAGCATGTGGGTCCCGACCCATATCGGACATTTACATTATTGACTGCAGCAAAATTACAGTCAAGTACTTTTGTGGTTGGGGGTCGCCATGGCATGAGGAACTTGCAGCGTTAGGAAGGTTGAGAATCACTGGTCTAAAATTTAAGGCCTGGTTGGGCCCTGACCCTGTGTTTAAAAAAATAAGAGGAAAAGAAGAAAGAAAAGGGGGGGGGGTCCAAGCTTGGGTTAAGTCTACAGGTCTGTGCGCATGTTTCTCTTTCTCCTTGACAATTATTTCTGTTCTGAACGCTGCATGTGTTCCCCTCTAGCGTGGTTCCCCAGGAGGAAATCAGCAGCGGACGCCTTGGACCACAGAGGTACATCAGCCTCCATGGCATGGTGCAGGATCTGGGAAGATGTTTCCTCCCTCCCTCCTCCCTCCCTCCTCCCTCCCTCCTTTCTCCCCCCCCCCCCCCCCCCCCTCCCCCCCTCCCCCTCCCTCCCTCCCTCCCTCCCCCTCCCTCCCTCCTTTCTTTCCTTGCTCCCTCCCTCACTCCCTCTCTCTCTCCCTTCCTCCCTCCCTCCTTCCTTCCTGCAGGCAAGGTTGTAGTCAAGGCTGGTCTGGAACTTGCTGTGTAGTCCAAGCAGGCCTTAAACTTGCAGGGATGATCTTGCATCGGCCATCCAGGTGCTGATATTACAGGTGTGACCCACTGGGCCCCTTTTAGGAGATTTTTCTGAAGGACAGCCGTCTTGACAGGGTCTCTGACACCCTCGGGGAAGGTTAGGGGTTCCTCTTGGAAGGTTAGGTTCTCCCAAAGGCAGCTGAGAAAAGGGTGGGGATAGAAATGTTTGTTGGGGATGACAACCTGAAAGCAAAAGAGAAGGACGCAGATTGTTTGTTTGTTTGTTTGTTTGTTTGTTTGTTTTTGGTTTTTCGAGACAGGGTTTCTCTGTGTAGCTTTGCGCCTCTCCTGGGACTCACTTGGTAGCCCAGGCTGGCCTCGAACTCACAGAGATCTGCCTGGCTCTGCCTCCCGAGTGCTGGGATTAAAGGCGTGCGCCACCACCGCCCAGCTTGAAGGACGCAGATCGACAGGTGCAGCCTCTGCAAGCCCGCCAGGCCAGCAGACTGCCTCCCTGGGCGCTCTGCTCAGGAGCCATAGCAGTCAACAGATTTCTACATGAGGTGCTCTCTTCACACAAGTGACATTGTATGTATCTTTCAGTAAGTGGGCGGTGGCTGGGCTTTTGCACAGTGTCCTGTTCGGTCACCGTGGATCTCACCAAGAAGAATGTGACTGTTATAGTTTGGATATTCCTACCTGGTCCAGGTTCATGTTCCAAAGATTAAGAGATGGGGTTGGGTAGGGTCTTTAAGAGCCAGGAGGTGGTGGGGCACACCTTTAATTCCAGCACTCGGGAGGCAGAGGCAGGTGGATCTCTGTGAGTTCTAGGCTATCCTGGTCTACAGAGTGAGTTTTCAGGACAGCTAAGGCTACACAGAGAAACCCTGTCTTGAAAAACAAAACAAAAGAGGTGATTAAATCCTGAGGGTCTGGATTCTGGGTTGATCACCAGAATGGACTGCTACAAAAGCCTCTCTAACTCCACCTGTTACATGCAACCCTGTTGCCTTGCCCCACCTCATCAGTAAGGAGGCTTTCATAGGATGGGGCTCCTTTCCCTTGGACCTCCCAGGCCCCAGAACCATGAGTTGAGCAAACCTTTATTCTTTATACATTACCCAGCCTGTAGACTTAGGTTAATAGTGACAGAAGACTGACCAAGACAGTGACCTGGCTTGAGAGTTGAGGAGGATCCTGAAGAAGCCAACAGCTGGAGGCTGTTGCCAACCACACTTCTACAGCTAGACAGCAAGTCAGGTCTTGAAGAGGGCTCTGAGTGAGGCATGTCTGTGTCTGCCCCACGAGGGAGAAAGGGAAGACTAGGAGAGCTATTTTAGAGAAGTCTTGACAAGTCTTGGTGATTGGACAGATACACAGCCTTGGACTAGAGCACCACTCTCAGCTGGGGCAGCCTGGCTGAGACCTTGAGTTCCCACCACGCCCACAGCTGCCTTTACTGAAAGCAGCCCAATTAACTTCTGCAAATTGGCGTAGCTTGAACCTCTCGGGTGACAGACCAACTGCCTTCCTCGGCTGCAGCTAAGGGGGCTTGCCAAGGAACCCACAAACAGCCCCCCCCCACACTCGGCCTGGAGGTGGATTGATGGAAAACTATCTTCTAATGGGGATGGAGAGGCTCAACGTTTCTGGAAGACTCAAACACAAACAAGAAGCTCAGCGTGTGCTCAGGCTGTGTTCTGACACACACTAGGCTGCTCTCGTTCCCTCCCGCCTCACTGAGCTGTCCAGACTGCAGTGGGCCCTGGAAGTAAGTCGCTGGCAGAAGAGCCGTGTTGCTAAGTTCTTGCAGCAGACCTCATCCTCCACCAGGAAGCTGGGATGTCACTTCCTTTAAGACAGTGTCCTGTGAATTTGAAAACAATAATGCTGTCATTTCTTTCTTATAAACGTGGGCAAAAAATAAGCACTGGTCTCTAAAAACCGTCCTCGCAACAGCTTGTTTAGTTTTATTTTTCGAGTCTGGGTTTTCCTTACGTAGCCTAAGCAGATCTGGAACCCATGATCCTCCTGCCTCAGTCTCTCAAGTACTGAGCTTTACAGGCATCTTCCACCACGCCCGGCTGCTGGGCAGCTCTCACAAGCCCATCGGTATCCAGCTTGCCTCTGCGCTTTCTTGGCTGCTTTTCCCACAGCAATTGACACGTCTCTAATTTTAATGAAAGGCTCATCTGTCTGCCGCATTTTCATGGCATTCTAAAAATCTGTCAGAATACTCAATGTAGCTTACAGAATTTTTTTCCTTAAAATAATATTTTTTTTTTGTGCATCGTTTACCCCCCTTCCATGCAGTTCCAAAAAACTGGATGTCAGGAAGTGGATGTCTAGTTTTGCTTAGTCACGGAACAGCCCTGCCTGCTTTCAGCTGTCTCCCCTCTTTCCTTGTGCATCCAGCCTCGCCCCCATGAGTGGGCCTTTTGCTGTTAGTCACGGCTTCGTACAATTCATCCTGTCATCCAAAAGGCCACATTTGATGCTCGTATATAACGAGAATAAGATCAAGACAAGACAGGATAGGCTAAGGAGGGCCACTTGCTTTGCAGAGAATTCGTTTAAACTGAAATACAAACTTCCACTTTAGCACTTCTCCAAGATGCTTTGAAGAACCTGACTTTATACTATCAGAATTTGCAGGTTACTTTCCTCAAAAAGTGGCCGTTGAGCTAAATAGACACAACATGCCTTAAAATACTTGATCTGCATTCAAGGCCATCCCTAGTCACACAGCAATGTCAAGGACAGCTTGGGCTACTCAGGCCCTGTTTCCAAAACACATTGTTCTGCATAGTTGTAGATCACACACAGTGTAGCTTTGCCTTCTTGTTTTTTTCTCACACATAGGTCCCCTCTTGTCCAAGACGGGTACAGTCCCAACTCTCCCCGATGTATGCCTGTACTACTAAACTCTTTATGTACTATGTTTTCCTACACATAAACACCTATGAGAAAGCTTTATTAATGAAGTAGGTATGGTAGGAGATCCACAATAATAAGTAATAAAATACAATGATTTAACAATGAACTATAACAGAGGTTACATGAACATGGTCTCACTCTCTTAAACTATTGATCTGTGATCCCCCTTTTTCCTTCTTGTGATGATGTGAGAGGACACACGGTCAACAGAAGATATGACGTGAGATGAGCGATAGGCATGGACACACACTGAGTACCGTGACAGGTGATCTGATAACTGAGTTGGTTGCTAAGTGACAAGTAGTATATAACAGCACGGAAATACTGGACAAAGAGATAACTCACACCTCCAGGGCTGATATCCATACTACTCAGAATGATAGACAATTTAAAACTGACCAATTGTTTGTGTCTGTAGCTTTTCATTTGACATTTTCAGATCTCTGTGGACTATGATAACTGAAACCATAAAAAGTGAAGTACATATGGGCGTGAACAGAGCTAGTCTGTATGTCTTGAAATACTTTCAAGAGACTGACAAAACACTGAGGTATAACTTAACTGACTCTGAAACCAAGGAACGAGTGTCCTAAGGACCTGTCATTCTATGTTGCACAAGCAATAATGAGAAAAGCTTTTGCCAAAGATAAGAGTTAGCGCAAGTCGGGCGGTGGTGGAGCACGCCTTTAATCTCAGCACTCAGGAGGCAGAGTCAGGCAGATCTCTGTGAGTTCGAGGCCAGCCTGGTCTACAGAGTGAGATCCAGGACAAAAACCAAAAATACACAGAGAAAGCCTGTCTCAAAAAAAAAAAAAAAAAGAGCACAGCTGTTGAGTATGCTAGTTATGGAAAGAAATATTGAGATGATTATGGTGGTTTGAGAGAGAAAATGGCCCCCAAAGGGAGTCACACTATTAGGAGGTGTGGCCTTGTTGGAGGAAGTGTGTCACTGTGGGGCGGGCTTTGAGGTCTCTTTCGCTTAAGTTTCCCTCAGTGTGACAGTCAGTCAACTTCCTGTTGCCTGCAAGATGTAGCACCCTCAGCTCCAGCACCCTGTCTACCTGCAGGCTTTCATGTTCCCCATCTTGATGATAACGAACTGAACCTCTGAAACTGTAAGGGAGCCACCCCAATTAAATGCTTTCTTTATAAGAGTTGTTGTGGTCATGGTGTCTCTTCACAGCAATGAAAACCCTAACTAAGACAATGGTGAAGCAGTTATTACTACCAAAACTGGCTAAGGTAAAATAGAATCTCATCTTTCAAAATAGAATTTTTTTTTTTTTGGTTTTTCGAGACAGGGTTTCTCTGTGTCAAAATAGAATTTTATCTTTCAAAACTAAAAGATAGACTATGTAATACAGTGAAAGGCCTCTCTCCCCAGAAATGGAGTCACGTCAACAATGTCAACTGCTCTTTCACAAAGGAGCAGAACCACAGGAAACACAGGTGGGGTAGGCTCCAGATGGTGGTGCTGTGAGCATGGTGGGTGCTTGGGTGGTGACGTGTGCCCAGTGGGTGCCTATGCCAGTGGGGCTTAGCTTACCTGTGGAAGGCCCTCATCTACTTTGTGGCACTGCCTGGCATGGCGTGAACTTGCTTAACGTTTTCCTGAAGTCGCGATGTGGAGAGCACAGGAGACCTGGGGAGTTTGTCACCTACCTGGATCTCTACATCAGGCCCAAGACCTTTGCCAGGGGAGATGGTAACTATACCCTCTTCCAAAACCCTCTTCTGACTGGCTATGAAGATAAGAGAAAAGAGCCTGGACCTTCACCCAGGCAGCTCTGGTGAAGCTGGTTGGTACCACTATTCTGTGTGTGGACCCAAAAAGTGTATGTGTCTTTAAGTTCAGCTTTCCTTGAATCAAATAGTGACCGTTATGTGGATCTTCCATCCTTTGCTTATGGGAGGAGATAGCTTAACTAAATAAACTCAAAAAAAAAAAAAAAGACAGAAAAGAAAGGACTATGAAGAAAAGACAGTTTTTTCAACAAAGGGTATTTTAAACAACTGTGTATCCTTGTGCCAAAAAAAAAGGACATAGACAATATAGGTTTTCCATGTTTTGTCCAAATGGACTCAAAGTGGATTACAGATCAAAATATAAAATGTAAAACCATGAAAGTTTTAGAAGAGAACCTGAGCATAAAATAAAGGTTTGGGGGGTGTTACAATGACTTTTTAGATACAAGAGCAAAGGCACAATCCATGAAAGAGGAATTAATAAATTGGAGGGTCACTGAAATTAAACATGTGCCCCATGTAAGGAATAGCACTGTTAGCAGAATGAAAAGATAAGCCCAGACTAGGAAGTATTCAAAAAGCAACAACAAATCATTTCTGACAAAGGACTGTTATCCAAAATGTAACACTTAAAACTCAGTTGCAAGAGAACAACCTGATTTAGATACCGACTAAAAACTTTAGAGTTTTTCCCCCATTAGTCAGAGTCTCATGAGGCCAGTTGGCCTTGAACTCACTTCATAGCTGAGGATGACCTTGAACTTCTGAGTGTCCCAGTGAATGGAACTACCTACATCTTCTGAGTGCTAGAATTACAGGCACCAATCGACCAAACTCAGGGCTTCATGTATGCTAGGCAAATACTCTACCAGTTGAGCTCTGTCCCAGGCCCCTTAACAGATTGTTGTGGAGTATTTGTTTAATGATGGAAAGATGTGTTGCATTTGTTTAACTCTGTAAAACTGTGTTACTTTGTCTGCCTAAAACACCTGATTGGTCTAATAAAGAGCTGAATGGTCAATAGTTAGGCAGGAAAGAGAAATAGGCAGGACTGCCAGGCAGAGGAGAAATCTAAGCTGGAGAGAAGAAAAAGGGAGGAGGAAGAAAAGGTGAAGGAGAGGAGGATGCCAGGGGTCAGACACACAGTCAGCTACGGATAAAGAAGGAAAGAAATGTATATAGAATTTAGAAAGGTAAAAAGCCCAGAGGCAAACGTAGTTAAAGAGAAATGGGATAATTTAAGTTAGAAAAGTTGGCTAGAAACAAGCCAAGTTAAGCCCAGGCATTCATAAGTAAGAATAAGTCTCCATGTATTTATTTGGTAGCTGTGTGGTGATATATTGTGTACCCTGATAAAGCTTGACTGATGATCAGAGGACAGAGCCAGCCACTAGGCAGTGGTAGCACACACCTTTAATCCCAGCACTTGAGATCTCACGCTTTTGCTCCCAGTATTTGGGAAGCACACACGCCTTTAATCCCAGCACTAGGAAGGAAGTGATGGCTGGGTGGAGAAAGTACATAAGGCGTGAGGAGACAGGAACTAGAGCCTTTCCGCTGAGGACGCAAGGCCTTTTGGGTGGAGGACTCAGAGGCTTGCAGTCTGAGGATTCATGGAGACAGGATCTTGCCTTCCATCCGGCCTGAGGATTCCAGTGGTGAGAAGTTTCTCTAGTGGCTTGTTCCTTTGTCTCTCTGATCTTTCAGTGTTTACCCCAATCTAAGCACCGAGTTTTTATTATAAGACCACTTAGAATTCGTGCAACAGAACTGGATGGCAGGCCCCCAAAGAGTAAACAAAACAAAACAAAACAAAAACAAACAAAAAACCCAACTACAACAGATATTTCTTCAAAGAAGATATATGCACAGCAAATGAGTAGAAGAAGAGATATCCAATATGGATGGGGGGAAATGTGACTCAGTAGAGCACTTACCTGGCATGCAGGAAGTCATAAGTTCAATTCCCAGTACAGGGCAGGGGACAGAGAGAGATGTCAAAGTATTATGTTATGTATAGGTGTACTTTTTGTAACCAAATACATTCTTTAAAAAAAATTTATTCACTGCTTGGATTTTTAATAACATATTTTATAAGCATTATCATAGTTTTATACCAGCTTTGGACCCAACCAGAGTCCCTCTAATCACTCTTCAGTGAGGAGATCAGCACTGTGGTTCTTAAACAAGGGGATTTTGTGCTCCTTCAGACACGTGACACTGTCTGGAAGCAATTTGCCATATTACAGCTTTGCTGGAGGGGGAGGGGCTGCTCCTGGCATCTAAGGAGTGGAGAGGTGGGGGTGGGGTGGAGGTAAGGGGTGAGGGGTAGCAAGTGGGGGTGTGGGAGATGGGGTGCTCAACATCCTTCGACAGTGAATGTGACTGTCCCCAAAAGAGTAATTATGTGGCAAGTGATAACACCACCACCGTGGCTGAGAACCCTGCTTGACCCTCAGCCTCAGCCGGAACTCAAGGGACAGAACTGAAGTCTTAAGGCCCATTCATCCAAGGGAGCTACAGCCGAGGATGTGGAGGCTGTAATTTATGTTATTCTTCAGCTAATTCCCTCATTTCCTCACCTACTTGTTTAATAAGTGTTTACTCAATGTTAATATTTTTAAAATGTGACTGTGTATGAATACCTAAGTACCCACCAGCTCAAGACCACAGTCAACATGAATTTTCCTCATAGTTTCTATGGTCAGGGATTCGGAGGCAGTTGAGCCGGTTGGTTCTGGCTCAAGATTTGTCATGAGGTTGCCCTCGTAGAATGTCAGTAAGGATGCAGTCATCTGGAGGCTGAGGTGGGTGGGGCTCTGCGTCCCAGGTGGTGCCTCACACAGCAGAGTAGATGACCTCAGCTCCTTGTCACATGACTCTTTCTTTCTAAAGCTGCTTTTCTCACAGCAGATGATTCACAAGAAAGCAAGGCAGAACCTGACGTTTTAAGAGCTTTATTTTATTATTTCATGTGTATGAGTGCTTTGCCTGGATGTGTGTTTGTGCATCATGTGGGTGCCTGGGGCATGGCAAGGTCAGAGGATGCGTCAGATCCCTTGGGTCTGGAGTTACAGACTGTTGTGAAGCACCTTGTAGGTTCTGGGAATCAAATCCCAGTCCTCGGCCAGAACAAATGCTCTTAATCGCTGAGCCAGCTCTCCAGCCCCTGAGCCTGATATTTTGATGACTGAATCTTGGATGTCACAGCCTGTCACTTTTGCAGTATTTCATTGGTTTTACAGGACAGCTCTACAGCTGGTAGGACAGGTATGAATAGAAGAAGCTGAAGAACCTTGAGGAAGTCCTGCAGTCTGGCTACCACACTGCCCCAGGGCATCCAGACACTGCTGTAGAGTGACAGGATTCACTGGTGATTCTGTGACAAATAAGGACTCAGTTCTCCTAGGCTCTTTCCTAACGTGGCACAGTTGAGTAATAGCTAACTTGACAAATGAACAAGACAAGTTCTAGAAAGAGTGAAGCATTAGTGGAACAGAATGGAGAGGTGTGCTAATTTAGATGACAAGAGGAACTGACCCTGGGAATAAACAGTGACAGACTGGTCCAGACAGAAGGACCCTCAGGTACCAGTGATCAATAGTCATTGGTGAAACCTTGGCTTATGTCCAAGGGCTAAGTATGCAGAGTGATTAACAGAATGTGTTTCCTTTTACAACCAAAGCTTAACCCTGCCCCTTTGAGACAGGAAGTAGTGTAGAGCTGTGATGTGAATACAAAATAATGCAAACACTTTATTATTTACTCAATTTTAATATTTTTAAAATGTGACTGTGTATGAATACCTAAATACCCACCAGCTCAAGACCACAGTCAACGTGAATTTTCTTCATAGTTTCTATGGGTCAGGGATTTGGAGGCAGTTCAGCCGGTTGGTTCTGGTTCACTTTGTAAACAAGTGGGTCTTGTTTACAAATGAGGAATTCCCCCAGTACCAAAAGACATACATGGGTAAGTCTACCTAGAGACATTTAACAAATATTCCTATCAATCTCAAGCTGGAAAACACCCAAATGTCAACCACCAGGAATAGATAAGTCCTTCATCCCGTGGGACACTAGACAGTAACAAAAGAGAACAAACTACTTTTAGGTAGCAACGTGAGTGTCTCTCAAGGCATAACACTGAGGGAGAGAAAGAGCCTCATACAGACGAATACCTTCTGTGCAGTCCCACGTTGTCAAAGGTGAAGGGTAGACAAAATGAATTGCTGGTGGCAGAGGTCAACAGTGATTTTCTGGGGTGCGGTGGGGGTGTGTTTTGACTTAGGAAGACTTAGGTGTTGTGAGAGCCAAAGTTACATTTTAAGTTTTAATTGCTATGCCTAAGAGATCCAGGAAACAAAATTGCCTCTGATCTGCAAGCTGCTTGCCCAAGGACAGACAGTTCCTGAAATGCTGGAGGCTGTTGTTTATGGGACATAACAAGCCACATGTTTTCACTCCCCTAAACATGTTTGTTTGACCCATCTACACAAGATGTGCTTGATCACGTGTGGGCAGGAGGTAGGTAGACAGAAATTATGTCAGGATGTATACTTGCCCCTAATTGAACCTGACGTGAAATGCAATGAATTATGGGTTTCCTTCTTAAGCCCTTGCAAAACTTGATTTGAGGCCAATTCCCAGGAACCTGGGTATGGATCTGGCTGAGCCTATCTGCTAGGCCAGTATTTAATTAAAGCTTGCTTCAAATTTGGCTTTAAACTGTGGTAGTAGTCTTAGTCTCGATCAGTGGGCATAGTAGTGTTTTGATAAGGAGACTTTCTAAGGAATTAAAACTGATATCTTGGGCTTGGGATGCAGCTCAGTGGTAGAGCTCTTGCCTACTATGTTGAGGTCCTGAGTAGGATCTGCATGCGAGGATGGGGGCGGGGGATCCATACCCTGATCTGGGTTGTTATGGCTGTATCCAGGGGTATATTTTCCCAATCTCAAGTGGTAACCTACAAATATAATTCTTTTTAAAAATTTATTTCATCATCTATCTATCTCTATCTATTTTTATTTATTTGTTTATTTGTTGTGTGTATATTTGTGTGTGTGGTGTGTGCACACACTGTTAAGTCTTTTCACCCTGTAGGCCTCTCTGCTGATGCAGCAATCCAAATTAAGCCAAATCAGACCAAATTGGAAAAGCCCAGGTTTAATGGGTAAATTGTTCACGGGTGATTCCCTAGCCCCTCAGAGAGGAGATCAGGACGAGAGACGGGTGGAACCAGGTGTCTGATTTCTGGGACCCAGCGTATATCCCCCTGTGGGCGTGGTCTTGAGCCTCTCTGGGGGAGGAGCTGTGTTTGGCGGGCTTTGAAGGGGAGTGGGGTTGAGGTGGATATTCCACCGGAGCATTCCAGACTCTTTGGGCTTAGGGATGCCAGGGTGCCAGGGGTTGAGGTGGAGCTCCCACCCAAACACCAACGTTCCATAGTGCACACATGGAGGTCTGAGGAGAGATGGCGGGAGCCAGTGTTCTATCACAAAGTTTCAGGGCACTGAACTCAGGTCGTCAGGCTTGGCAGCAAACTCCTTTATCTGCTGATTCCTCTTGCAGGCCCAGCATATATAATTCTTAACCGGGACAGCAGCGCCAGCCCCAGGCTTACCTGTGGTAACATCGGTTGTCGGAACACGGTCCAAGAGTGGAGTGTGAGGAGAATTCTGAACGCTTGTGAGAAAACTCCAAGAAAACAAGCAAGAGTCTTGTGACCTCAGTTTCTTCAGAACATGGAATTGCTCTTGGAATGTGGTTCCAGGCCCCTCCTAGGTGTAGCAGATAGGAGTGAGTTTCCTTCAGATTATTCATCACAACTGACTATTGTTATTTGTTTATATGTCTCTATGGAAAAGCATGGTTTGCTCCTGTGCAGCTTGCCTGCCACGTGTGGCCTGCCCTTGTGGTTGTCCACTTTACCCACGTGACTCCTCTTATAAACTCTCTGATGCTTTGAATGAAGTTGGCTATTGCATGAGACTTCAGTCTGCCTCTTCATTGTTTCCATTCTCCCAGGCCCCACCGCCTCTAGAGCAGTGAACAGCCAGTGGCTGACTCAGCCGAAAGGCCCCCAAACCCAGCTAGAGCCCCAGGATTAGTCTCAAGAGTCCCAGATTTTATCTAGGGTTCAAGTTGGCCAAACATGGAAACTGAAGACTTGGAGGCCTCAGAAACCCACCTCCTCCCTGAACCAGTCCTCACAGACACCTTCGCTCAGGCCCCAGGAAGTCCACTCACGCCCAGCCGATCCTGCCACTGTTCAGCTGCACAGCAACGTGGTTTCTGTTCGACTATACGCCTTTTTGTTCTTTTCCTCTACCCTGGAGAAAAGGTATTTGTTTCATATACTTAAATATATATTTGTGTGGCAAAGAAGAAAGAGATGCATTAAGTAGATGGCTTCAGTGGCTTGTGAAATGGTCTAAGTGCTTCTGCTAAGAGCTTTTTCAGAAGTAATGGAGAGAGAGCCAGCTAATGATTAGTTGCCCAGGCTGCTACGTTTCGGGGAAGGAAATGGGCTGGGTTCTTAGTAGTAGAAAAGTGTGGACATGGTCCCTCGTTGTTCCAAGTCCCTTCCAGATGTGGGACAGCTGGGAGTGGGGAGGTGGTAGCATTTATTGGCATCTAATTTGTGTTCAATTCAGTACTATTTTGTGTAGGAAAAGGCTTGGGGGAAACAGACCTGGTAACTAAATGCACACTTATCTTTGTAGCTGTGCAAGGTCCCTGTCCTTAGCTGTTGGGAAGGACAGAAGTACAAGTTCTGATAATTGTCCTTGTGTCCTGACTATAAGTGCTGTTTTGCTTTCCTAGGCTGAGGAGCTAAACTCTGTTGAATACTGCCTTGTTTTCTTGTTTCAACTTTTGGACATTCCCACGGGCCTGTGTAACCATCTTCTGAGGAAGCGGCTCAGGGAAGGGGTCACATGTTCAAAGTCCTCCGGGAGAGCCAGAGAAGAGGCCCAGATCCCACACTGTACCAAGCTTTTTCTTTTAGGCCACCAACCAGCTCCCAAATCATAACACGGAGACTGTGTTAATTTTGAATGCTCGGCCTAGCTTAGGCACGTTTCTGGCTAGCTCTTTTAACTGAAATTACCCTGTTTCTCTTTATCTACCTTTTGCCTTGGGCTTATTTTTTTCTTACTTCTGTATGTCTTACTTTCACTGCTTCTCTCTGTCTGTCTGTCTGTCTGTCTGTCGGTCTTCTTGCCCTGGGCTGTTCTTCCTCTCGTTCTCCTCGTTCTTTTCAAGCCTAGATTTCTCCTATTTATTCTCTCTGCCCACCAGCCCCGCCGATCCTTTCTCTGCCTAGCTATTGGCCATTCAGCTCTTTATTAGACCAATCAGGTGCCTTAGGCAGGCAAGGTGAAACAGATGCAAATAATCTTTACATAATTAGACCCACATCCTTACATCATGAAACAAATGCAGCATAAACAAACATAACGCATCTTTACCTAGTTAAAATGCTATTCCACAACTGCACACCAACACTAAACCCTTAAGCCCTTCCTGCCCACCTCTGGTGTCTAGACCAAGGCTTCCTTTTTTATTCTGAGGCACTGGGGACACTGTACATTTCCTTCCCTCCAAAACGAAAAGCCAAGCATTCCCAGATCAACTCCCAAAGCAACAAGTAATATGACAAGGTTTTGTTTCCGTTTGTTGTTTTTTATTTGTGTTATATTTTATTTATTGTGTGTAGGTGTGTGAGTACACACGATTGTGGACAGCACACACGTGGGGATCAGCGACAGTTTCTGTTCCTCAGTTCTCTCCTGCCGCCATGTGGGTTACAAGCATCAAAATGAAGTCAGTAGGCTTGGCTACAAGTGCCCTTACCCCCTGAGCCATCTCCACGGCCCTGTGCTTTGTTGAGAAAAGGTCTTGACATATAGTTCTGATTGGCCTGGGATCCACTCTGTAGCCAAGGCTGGCCTAGAACTTTAGTCTTAGCCTTCAGGGTGCTGAGATTATAGGTGTGAGCCACTATACCCATCTTGAAAGCTTTAGAGGTGGAGAATATCAAAATTTCTCCTTCTCGGCCAGTCTCCAGCGTAGCAGCAGCTGACCCACCTTTCCTGAGTTCCTTTTATTTTGTCCACTGCAATCCCATCACATTCTCTGAAATAGATTTTACACTCTCCCACACACTCTGGTTCACTAGAGGATTCCTATAATTTCATAGCACTCCCAGCACAGTGCTTGAGAACTGGATGTGTCCTGAGTGTTAGAATACTAGGGATCAGACAGTGGATAAAACAGAAAAAGAGCCAGGCGGTGGTGGCACACGCCTTTAATCCCAGCGCTCAGGGGGCAGGGGCAGGCAGATCTCCAAGTTCAAGGCCAGTCTGGTCTAGAGAGTTCCAGGACAGCCAAGGCTATAGAGAAACCCTGTCTCAAAAGAAAAAAAAAAAAGACTCCTTTGCAAGCTTGCATCTGAGCAGATAGGTGGTGATGGTGGTGGTGGTGGTGGTGGTGGTGGTGGTGGTGGTGGTGGTGTGTGTGTGTGTGTGTGTGTGTGTACACTGGTGATTAAATCAATGGGTAAAATATAAAGCATATCCGAGGTGACTAGTGACATTTAAAACAAAAAACCGCAGCAAGGAAGGAGGTAGAAGGGGTGGCAGGTATGCCATTGAGGGCTTTGTTCTGTTTTCGCTGTCCACTGGCTCCTGTGTCTGCTCCAGCGTCACCTCCAGCCTGTAAGAGGTCTTGCCAACCCACTGTCGCCCACACTGGCAGCCCCTGTGCAGCTGAGTGGCTGTTGGTTGAACATGGACCACTTTCCTTGAGCTCATTGGTGTAGAAAACGTTCGCGTTTAAAAGAAGTGTTCTTTGTACTGCTAAACAGCCTTTCCCAAGGAGGAAGTGAGTGTTTATTCTCAGGCGGGGTCTCTGCTCCCTATGGTCTTACTGGAACCTGGTGCACACTGGCAGTTTTGAGTGGCGCTTCTGCGGGGGCCCAGAGCGAGCAAAACATAGATGAACTCAGTCAGCAGTGGTGAGACTTACCCTTTTTATGGAAGGGATGAGAAAGTGGAAATTAGAAGTAATATCCATGTCAGAAAAGAGGACAGAGGAAGCAGCAGGAAGGTACACGGAAGGAACAAAAGGAGAAGGACAGAAAGGGAACGAACTGACGACTTCAAAAACCAGAGTTGAGGACCGGAAAGCAGGCAGCAGTGAGACGAGGCTTCAAGAGCTGGAGGAGGACCACGGGAAGGCGAGGAACGGCGAGGACTGTGCACGGGACCATGGGACAGGAGGACTGTGGAACAGACAGGATTATGGGAATAGGGAGGACCCAGGACAGGGAGGATGCAGTACTGAAGCTAAGTAGAATCCTAGTGGATAATAGCCCTGGGACTTAGGTCTCCTCTAAGTAGCACATCTGGCCTCACTCATCCTCACAGACCTTCCCATCAGAGGGTGCATGCCTGTGAGGGCCCATGAGAGACAAGCCTAGGGCCTCATACAAGCAAGGTTAGTGCTCCACCACTCACTACATCCCAGCCAGAAACCCCCTTTCTCTATGTGTTCCTTTGGAACAGAGCCTAGCTACATTGCTGCATACAGCTTCCAGCTCACTGTGTGGCCCAGGCAGCCACTGATTTTTTAATCCTCCTGTCTCATTCTCCGTAGTAGATGGTGTCCGTACAGGCGTGTATCACCAACCTAGGCTCATTTCTCTTTCCTTCTTGTAGTGCTGAGAATTGAACCTAGAGGGCCCCCTGAATGCCAGGCAAATGCTCTACCACTGAGCTATGTTACTCCTCTTGTTTGTTTGGGACAGGGTCCTCTTGGTCCAGCCTCTGAAATGCTAGGCTTACAGGTGTACACCACCACAACTGTTGAGATAAACCTTTTATATGACCGAAGTGTCCAGAAACTAGCTTGGGCTCATGGTAGAATGTTCCAAACAGGTCCCTGCTCATTGAAGTCAGGAGCAGAGGCCAGACAAGAGAAAGGCAAGTTCTGGGTAGATTTCCAACTTTGCTCATTTTCACACACAAATATTCCTCAAAAGCACGGAGTCGAAAGCCAGTGACGAGGACTCTTACTGAAGCGCACTCAGTGATGACCTGAATTTGTGCAGCGTCTCACTTAGAAGGGCGAAGGGTCCCTGTCCATCTCTGGATGGCGGCTCCAAGAACACTTGCCCTTTGATCTTAGAGAAGGTGAAAAGACAGCAGATGATTGTAATGCAGCTGCTGACAAGCGACAGTCAGATGGGGGACCTGAGGCGACCGTGGGCACGCAGTGACGAGACCTGGATGCTGTCCACTCCCTTGTCCCTGTGCACTTACCTTCTCTGTGAAGACCTCACTTGAAGTCCGAGGTCCTGAAGACAGTGCCTTGTGCATCTCAGGGCCACCGCGGCCTGGGAGAGTCGGGCACTCACCGACTACTGTCAGCTGTGACTTTATTCCAGGAGAGGCACCGTTTTCTTTCTCGAATCCTCACCAACACTGCAGGAGTAAACAGAGGCATAGATCGTAAAGTGACGTAACCCTGGGTCGCTGCCAGCCGTGGCCGGAGCTGGAACTTCACCTTGATTCAGACGTTTCGCTTGGACTCTTTTCTCCACACCTGCCTGTCAGGTGGTCTCCCGCAGGGGTGACACGGGATGACTGCAGGGCAGTGGGGTGATATTTAGGGTGGCTTTCTCCATCTTTCTTTGATGATGTAGTCACTCAGTTTAAAAATTTGTGTTGTGTTGATATATTTTTAAAATAATAAATATAAACAATTTAAAATAAGGTATTTATAAAGCATTTCAGCTGTGATCTCAACAAAACAAAAAAAGTGTAATGTGATTATAAGATTGATATAGACATATCGCGCCCGTCTCCAGGCTCTCCCATGTGAACCTGACCCAGAGTTCCTGTTGCTTGCTGCCTTTATTTTATTTTTTAATGTCATCTTTGCAAAGGGCATCTTGTCATTGACTTCAAGAAACCTAATACTTGAATCCGAAAGCAAATGTCGCCCACATTTCATTGCCGCTTAAAGCGGGGAAGAGGGTAGGTTAGAGCACTGTTTTTTTCCAAACACTTAGAGTCAGCACTCTAAAGTGAACCTGGGCAGGAAGCATTTATTTAATTTTATTTTTGTGGATTTTTTTGAAACAGAGTTTCTCTTTGTAGCCCTGGCTGTCCTGGAACTCTGTAGACCAGGCTGGCCTCGAACTCCAAGATTTACCTGCCCCTGCCTCCCCAGGTGCTCCACCATCACCTGGCATACAATATAGCATTTAATTATTAAGATTGGCATCGTGTTTCTCCACAGACATGTTCCAAGGAAGTCCCTCCTACAATTAGAGCAGGCTTAGGAAAGGGATCTGCTCCAGCCCTGGTCCCTGAAGCCCCATCTTTCAAAAAGGTTTGGGATGAGTGGACAGAGGGTTCATGGCTTTGTTTGTGGTTCTGGGGACTGAACCTTAGGACCTGATGTTGGAGGGGTAAGCACTGAGCTTACCTACCACTGAGCTATATCCCCTAGCCTGTAGGGTTCATGGTTTATATACTACCAACATCCAGTGAGTTTTTGGTCAGCTTGTTTCACAGAGAGTAGAAAGTATTAGAAATTGAAGGTATCAGTCGTGTGTGTGTGTGTGTGTGTGTGTGTGTGTGTGTGTATGGGGAGGATCAAAGGACATTGAGAGTTGCCTGTGGTTATCTTAAGGACAGATGGTTGGGGATTACTAGCATGGAGATGCTTTCATGGCCCAAACCTTCTTCCTCTGCCTTCAAGGTATGTGCTATCCATCAATGCAGGTGTGCTCCAGAGGGCAGAGATCCCAGAAAGAGACAAGGATTACAGAAAGCTGATCACATCACAGCAAATGTCTTTGAATTAAAAGAATTCCCAGTGTGAACCAATGCCATCAAAACCCTAGTAAGTTGGTTGAAATGGTGTGGTCCTTGGAGTTTTCTAGAAAGAAAAGCTGTGATGTCAACTCGGCTGGGCTGAGACATTTAGATGATTCCTGAAGCACATTTCTGGGGCTATCTGTGAATGTGTTTTCAGAGATGACTGGAGTATGGGAGAAGACACTTCCTTAATGTGAGTGGTTCCATCCAACAGGCTGGGGGTGGCTGGGGGTGTGAGTGGCACCATCCAATAGGCTGGGGGTATGAGTGGTTCCATCCAACAGGCTGGGGTGTGAGTGGCACCATCCAATAGACTGGAGGTGGCTGGGGGTGTGAGTGGTTCCATCCAACAAGCTGGGGTGTGAGTGGCACCATCCAACAGGCTGGGGTATGAGTGGCACCATTCAACAGGCTGGGGTATGAGTGGCACCATCCAACAGGCTGGGGTATGAGTGGCACCATCCAATAGACTGGGGTGTGAGTGGCACCATCCAATAGGCCTGGATGGAACAAAGAAGGAGGGGATACAGTGTGTCTCTGTCTCTCTGCCTCCTGGCTGTCTGGCTGTCATGAGGTAAACAGCTTCCTCCAACACACACTGTCTTGTGGTCCTGATATATTCTTGCCCTGCGGGTCTAGGGAACATTGGGCAGCAACTTCTGAGACTGTGAGGCAAATAAACCTTTTTTTTTTCTTAACTTGTTTCTCCTGGGTTATTTGTTATCATGATGAAAACTGATTAATACAGAGGTAATCTAAGAAACCACAAACAAGTGTGGCTGTTTTGACACTAGATGAGACAGATCTGTTCATCAGGCTTGAACGCTTGGGCTCAAGCAATCCCCCTGCCTCAGCCTCCCGAGTAGCTGGGATTACCAGTTTGGGTGACCTTGCTTTCCTTGGTGCCCTGGTTTTAAGGATCACCTTGGCAGAGGTGGGTGCCATCTGTCAGTGGTCCTGAAAGCTTTCAAGCTGGGTTCATGCTGCAAGCCATGGAAGAGAGGGGGTCAGGGACTCGCTTAGAATAAGTACATGACCTTTATCTGCAGATGACCTTGGCAGAGTCACAGTGACATCTGATGGGAGTCCAGGAAAACCACTTTCATATAGCGTTCACTTTCGGGAACAAGCCACGCTAGGAGTTGTGTGTTGAGAATTAATCTTTGATTTCTGCAATCCTCCAACCTCTTTATATTATACTGTATTTTTGTATGTGTATACATGAAGAGTTTTCCTTGTTACATTTATGCCTTTAAAAACTGTCTCTTAGAGATCCCCTTATTTTGGGTTGTTTTCAATAAAAGAAATTGTAGAATCACGACCTCAGAGTGTGGAAGAGACTCTGGCCTTATCTTTAAGCTTTCTAAGGCTTGGGCTAAAGGAGTTGGCGCCCTTTGCTACGCGTCTCCCGTGCAGTGACCTTGTTAAAAGCTATTTATTACTTATTCACCACGCTAGGCGTGGAACCCAGGGCGCTGTGAACGCTACTCAAGAGACCTACTACTGAGTTACATTCCAGCCCTACAATGTTATTTTTGATGACTTAAGTTCATATCTCTTGGGTAGGAAGCAAATCCACACACTGATTCAGAAGCAGGAGGGAACCAGTGTCACCAGCCTTTTAGATTCGTAAGCAGGTGCATAAGTCATGGTGCCCCTGCGTGTGTTGAAATGACAAGGCATTCTCGGCTGCCGATGATGAAAATGTAGTTACAATTGCAGGATAGAGAAATCCTTGTCTCGGTAAGGCAGGATATTCACTTCCAGCATGTAAAGAACACTCAGGTGTCAGCCTTGGTCTGTGTGCACTGCAAGGAAAACCAAATATTTAAGCCTTTGGAATGGTCAAGGTGCATGTCCCATGAGCAATGCTCAGTACTCCAAGGTCTTCTGAGATGACTGACATGAAGTAGTTGGATTCGGAGTCTTCCTTCAATCATTTAGACACATGAGAGCTATGAGAGGAAGCCACTTACATATGGCAAAAATCGACCTTGAGAAGGCCCTGCCTCCGCCTCTGCGCCTCTCTTCTTCCTCGGTCTGCTTATGAAAGCAAGTGGGTACTTCTACCTTTGCGACATTCGAGGGACACACTTTTTTTTACCAGTTTTTTTTAAAATCCTTGTCTTGGCTCCATGCCTTATGAACTGGCAAATTCTAAAAGATGCTGTCAGCAGCTTGGAACTCTGTTTGTATGAAAAAGTACAAGCAATTCAGAATAGAAATCAATTAGAAAACCTGCATAGTAATTGAAAGATAGTAGTTACTTTTATCTATTATTATTAAGAGAGTGTCTCCTCTCTGCTCTCTCTCTGTTCTGTTCTGTCTCTTCCCCCACCATCTTTCCCTCTCTCCGCACATGCTTTCCTCTCCAGGCCTGGCTCTCCCCCCCTTTTCCTCCTAATAAAGCTCTGAATACTGGAAAAAAAAAAAAAGAAAGTGTCTCATGTAACCCAAGCTAGCCTCAAAATTGCTATGTAGCTGAGAATGACCTTGAACTTCTAATCCTCCTGCCTCCACATCCCAGTGCTAGGATTATAGGTGGGCAACACCATACTGAGTCTATGTGGTACTGAGGAACAAACCCAGTGTCTCCTAATGCTCACAATCGCTCTACCAACAGAATATAAAAATATATTTTTATAGTGCTGGGAATTGACCCAGGGCCTTCTGTCTACTGAACAAAGGCTTTATTGTTGAGCTATACACCCAACATCAATGATTACATCTATTTATTTATTTATGTAGCCCTGGCTGTCCTGGAACTTGCTCTGTAGACTAGGCTGGCTTTGAACTCGCAGAGATCCATCTGCCTCTGCCTTCTGAATACTAGGATCAAAGGTGTGTGCCACCATGCCCGGCCTACCAATGATTAATTCTTTTAAAAAGAAAATATAATAAGCCCAACAGTACTATTTGTGATGAAAATACACATAATAATAACTGTATTTGGGGGGGGACTGTAGAGATTAACCCCAAGAGCTGTACACAAGCTAGGTAGACTATCACCAGCTATAGCCTAGTATCTTGTCCAGGTGATGATGGTGATGATGATGATGATGATGATTAGTCAGTGTCGTACTATGTAGACCAGGCTGGCCTGGTACTGACTATGTAGACCAGGCTGGCTTAGGGCCCACAGAGCTCTGTCCTCTGCCTTCCAACTGCTGGGATTAAAGGCTTGCGCCATCATGCCTGGCCTCATTCACATTCTTAAACTGATTGCTTTTGATTTGTAGAGTGTGAAAATCAAACACTGGCTTCACTAACTTGTAAAAACAAACAGACAAACAATCAAAAACAGAACCAAAAGCCCCCCTCTCCCCGACTTCCGAGATTTACTTTGGTAAAAGGAGATGAGACCTTCCTCCCAGGGCGCTTCCTGCTGTGTGTCTGCCAGTCTTTCTGTTGGTGACTGCTTTCCGCTCCCAAGGGTCTTGTGCATTGCCTGTGGCATCGGCCCGGACAGCGTGCCTGAGTCTCCCTTTAGGGTCTGATTGGTCCCTCACTGCAACTGTGAACTCTAAGTAGACCTTTGTTGACTGAGTGTCTGAAGCATTTCATTCCCGAGGCCCTCTGGCAGTGTGTTTGTTACTTATTAAGCGTCCCCAGTGGGTCAGAAAGTCAGGGAATTGCAGATCTGGAGGGATTTTAGAGGTGGCCTGGCCAACCCCTTCATTTATAAACAAGGAAGTTGAGATCCAGGAGAAGGCCCTGCCCAAGGTCAGACTCTGTACTCTGGGATGAAAAACAAACCGTTCAATCTGGCTTCTGTTCCGACTGCAGCCCTGCTATTTCCACCCTCTAGAAGTTTATAATTTAATTATATCAAATATTTGTAGCTGAAGGCATTAGCAAAATCAGAAGGATACTGTTGGGATCCATATGTGTTTAAGAGAAAACTGATAAAAAGGGAAAAAAGGAGACAAGTGAACACCTTCAAGCACATATTTTCAAAATGAATTTGACTTTGTTTATATTGTATCATTTTCCTAAACAAGATGTAGAAACTCCAAAAGGACAAACTAGAACAAGCAAGAAAACATTGAAAACAGACTAATAAAAATTTCAAAAAGCAAAATAAAGAGCCAGGGTGGAGTGAGACTAGGTAGAACAAGCCTGTCAGAAAGCCCTACAGATGGCCAGTAAGAAGGCTCTGTGGGTGAAGGCGCTTGCCACCATGCCCCATGGCTACACAGTTCACAGCTCTCAGATGAAGAACCCTGGAAAAGCACAACTCCTGTTACTAATGAGGCCAAGAGAGAAGGCTCTCCCGTGAGAGCTCCTGTACCTCCAAGCAAACGAAGATAAACTGGAATTGGAATGACAGCCTTTCTGAGGACTTGGGGACATCTCCATCACCTTCCTCTCAAAGAACTGGAACAGGGACATTTCAAGTCACATCACCCCCTGAATTCCATGTCTGGGGAAGAGGGAGAGGGGAACCAGGGAGCCTCCACCTGGGAGAAGGGAGCTACATGCAGACACAGACTCCTGTACCTCCAAGGGAGTTTCCTGATGTCAAAGAGGAAGGCTGGAACCAGGCTGCCTTCCAAAGGGCTGCTTGTCCTGACTGGCTGGCAGAATTGGTTAAAAGGCGCAGAAATGATTTTCCTGGAAAAATTCAGAAGCTCACGTAGAGCTATGAACGCCTGGGTATCCTGGGGGAAGGCTGAGTTTCAGCGCTTGGGAGCAGAGGGACAGGAAAGAGGTGGGCAGAGGGACCGCAGGGCCACTCCCTACTGAGATGCAAAAGATCTTCTTAGGGTCCTTTTGACCTAAAACCAACCACACACAAGTCCTTTGTTCTTCAGGTTCTTTTTCTAGGTTGGTCTTCTGGTCTACCCAGGACAACATCACTGAGAATAGTCAGTTGGAACTTGAACCAGCTCAAAACTAGGATGATACTCTACCACACAAGGGAAAAGACATGTGTATCCACATACAAGACAATGTTTCCAGTTTTCAGCTTTGCTCTTGATTAATCATCTACCACATAAGCATGGGAGGAAAACTCAGAGAAGCGTTTAAAGGGGCAGAGAAGAAGCAGAGGGTCATCTGATCCGTCCAAATGTTTCCTTTCATCGTTGTTTCTACGCAAAATTCCTAAACACCAATAAAAATCAGCAGGAAGCCAGGTGGTGGTGGCATGCCTTTAACCCCAGCGCTTGGGGAAGTAGAGGCAGATGGATATCTGAGTTGGAGGCCAGCCTAGTCTATAGGGCGAGTTCCAGGACAGCCAGAGCTACACAGAGAAACCCTGCCTTGAAAAAAAAGTCAGCAGGAGAAGCAACTGATTTGAAAATCAGTTTCAAGTCCTGTTGGATCTGCTTCCAGTCCTGGCTCCCAAGCCTGAAGGCTGAGTTGCTCTGCAAAGCAGTCTGGGATTTGCCGCTCGAGTAAGGACAGTGTTTTGTAGAGACTCTCCCCAAACTCCACCATCTGCACAAACTCGCCTTCTTCAGGAGGGGGGGGGGCAGTGACATTATGTCACTGTACATTTGTTTAACGTTTCTGGAATTCCTTTCCTGTCGTCTCTGTCTGAGTCTCTAACACTTGATCTTTGCATAATGAAGTGGGCAAGTACTGATTCTTGCAATGCGGCGTTGATACGTGGAAACTGACAAAATCACTTAGGGGTCAGCTGGGATGACTGAGATGATCAGACTGTCAAGCTGGATGATCAGACTGTCAAGCTGGACGATATTTTTTTAAATTTAATTTAATTTTTTTTTTTTTTACAACACTATATAGCCTTGGCTGACCTGGAACTCGCTATGTAGACCAAGATGGCCTTGAATACATAGAGATCCGCCTGTCTCTGCCTCCTGAGTGCTGAAATTTAAGGGGTACCTACACCACCATGCCTGGCTGGGTGACAATATTTTTGGTTGAAGCCTTGTCAGGTCCAAAATGTAATGAATTTTTTTTATGCCACTGATGCATTTTGATGAGGATATGTAGTTATGGAAGAGAAATTTACCTCATTATTCCCAAGAATACCTCAGTGTGGAATGGGAAATGACTTCGATAGGACTAATTCATTCTGGATCTTCTGACTTACAATTATCCTTCTGGGGGCCCAAGCGGTTTGCTTTATTTTATTTTATTTTTTGTTTTTTGAAACAGGGTTTCTCTGTATAGCTTTGGAGCCTGTCCAAGATCTTACTCTGTACACCAGGCTGGCTTTGAACTCACAGAGATCTGCCTGGCTCTGCCTCCCGAGTGCAAAGTGCTGGGATTAAAGGTGTGCGCCACCACCGCCCAGTACAGTTTACTTTATAAGTAACATGAAAATTCCATTCTTAGTTTCTGGCAAAGCAAAGACTAGTCCATATTTAAATGTAAGATGCTCACTAAAGTAAATTGTTCTTCACCAGCCAATTCAGTAAGACTCCGCTGCGTCATCTTTACCTTGAGATAGGGAGGGACGGAGGGATGCTTTCATTGTCCACCTACTCATTTGTACATTGCTTTCTCTCTGATTCTGCGTGAACATTCTTTCTCGAGTTTCCACATCAATCTGATATCACAAAAGAGAAAAGTAGGTAAACTTTTATCTAGTTTTGCTAGTGTTCATACTTTTGAAGGCTGCGTAGTCTCTTGAAGCTTTCTGAATCCTCAAGCTTGCATAATATTTTAAACACAAAGGATAGCTCTCCCCAGGGTTCTCTTGTTGTGTTTCTTCTATGCGACAGCAAAAGACTGCCACTTTCTTTTCTTGAATCATTCAAAGATTTTAGTAAAAAGGAGCCAATATTCCCTCATGTGTGTTTCCCCCATTTTTTCCTTAGCAGTTGAGTTATATAAATGGTGAAACTTGGAATAAACACCACACACACACACACACACACACACACACACACACAGTGTTACAGCTTTGCCATCTTATTGTCCATTCCTTTTCTTATTTAAAGACTAGCTTCTTCGCTTTCACACTCACACAAAAAGCATTTTCTCCCTTTGGGTTTCAATTCTGAGACTTCTATAAAGGTGGGACAAAATGCTGTCTTTTGTCTAGCTGTAATCTTGTGGCCATTTGACTAAGGAAAAGAGAAACCAAGTGTGTGTGGAGCTGTGCATATATGTTGCCCACCTGTGCCCGGCCTGGTCACATGGCTGTTTCTGTGAGAGGGACTGTGTGGCAGTGGTGAAGAGGGAGAACATCTTGAAAGCATTCTTCTTTTAACCTGAGTTTTCAGCCATGAAGAATGCAATGCCAAAGACTAATTAAAAGCAAAACAAAATACCTGCTGGCCTAAAAGGAAAGCAAGAGAGGGAAAATAAATACTGTCTGCTGGTCTGAGTCTGGCATTTGGTGTGAAGAGCCGTAGAAAACCTGGGGTCTGGGGAGATAGTTCAGCGGCTAAGCATGCTTGTCCTGAAGCATGGGACCAGAGTTTGACTCCATAGCGCTAGTTGCTCAAAGTCAGTCTGTCTGGGGAAATGAGTCTCTAGTTCCAGCCCTAGAACCACTGGAGTCTAGTTCAGGAAGAGACCCTTCCTGTCTCAGGGCAATAACATGGACCACAGAAGACGTGACATCTTGCCTTGGTATCACATGTAGGCCTGTGCACTTACTTGCACACTGATGTGCACACACCATACTCCCGCCACTCCCCACACCACAACCTTGTCAATGCAAACAACACAACTTTCACCTCAAACGGAGTAAGAGACAGTTTATTCTAGAACAGTGGTTCTCAACATGTGGGTAGTGACTCCTTTGGGGGGCGGTCAAACAACCCTTTCACAGGGGTCCCCTATGACCATTGTTTATATTATGATTCATGACGGTAGCAAAATTATTATGAATTAGCAATGAAAATAATTTTATGATTGGGGTCACCACAACATGAGGAGCTGTATTAAAGGTCGCAGCGTTCAGATTGAGGTTCAGCTGGTGGAACATGAGATTTGAGTGATGATGGCCGGGAACCATGGAACTAGGTCACCTCAGGTCTGTGTTCCCACGGGGAAGTGGTTTCATGAAGTTCTATAGCAACAGAAAGTCATAAATAAGGCAGTTCTAAAGTCCATTGGTGGGTACATGGTGTGGATGAGGGAAGCTCTTTATAGGCCTCAGACGCTATCTGATAACAGACTTGGTCTGCTGGCAGTGGTCCAGAGGGTGCCTGGACTGGTCTACTCTGGTGACCAGTCTAGCGAATAACCTAGTTGTCATCATAGAGCCTTTGTCCAGTGACTGATGGAGGCAGATTCAGAGATCCACAGTCAGGCACCAGGCTGAGCTCCAGGAGTCCAATTGATGAGAGAGAGGAGAGATTCTGCAGGTGAGGGACGTGGAGATCATGATGGGAGGACATGCAGAGATGACTGGCCACACTAGTGGAAGCCCATGAACTGTGGACTGGTGGCTGTGGAGCCCCCTTGGGACTGGTCTAGGCCCTTTGAATACAGAAGACGGTTGTTTGGCTCCAACTGTTTGGGGGGCACTCAGGCAGGGGGATCGGCATCCATCCCTGGTGCATGGGCAGGCTCGGGAGCCCGATGCCTATGGTTTGACGCCTTGTGCAGCCTTGGTGCAGTGGGGAGGAGCTTGGACCTGCCTAGGCTCAGTGTGTAGGGCTCTGCTGACTCCCCATGGGAGACCTTGATTTGGGGGATGTGGAGATGCATGGTGGCTTGGGAGAGAGGGCTGGGGGGTAGGAAGAGGGAGGAGGGAGGATCTGTGGGTGGTATGTAGAGTGAGTAGAAAATTTCTTAATAAAGAAAAATGAAAAAAAAAAAAAAGAACCTGTGTGTTCCTCACTGTGAGGCTTCCAGC